>CAJPEV010000364.1:120968-134026 GCA_905338385.1 Darwinula stevensoni | reverse complement strand
CTTCGGCGCTCCATTACCTTGGATAGTGATTAATTCATTCATTTTTTGCAAAATGGGAAACATGTATTTAAAGTACGTCCCCATTGAAATACGTGACTTATGGGGTCGAAAGTCTTGATTTTTATCAAAATCATTACCTTTGTGATTCTCTGTGTGCCTAACTTGAAATCCTTTCTTGTGTCCCTTTTTGTAAGGGTGGAGAATACATTTTGAAATACTTCCCTCCAATAATCTACGCTAAGGAGACATTTCAAAATTAAGATTTTTCCTGTACTCAGCCATCAAACAGGTACTTCTGAGGGAAGTTTACATGTTCTGTTTCTGCTTCGTTGAATAAAAAAAAAGGAAAATGGGACTGAAAAGAGTGCCCTGACGGGTTTTAACGGAAATTTTTTTTTCTTTTGAAATGTGGGCTCAGGGAACTCCATGCCACCCAGTTTCAGCCTCATACGTTTCCCCTTTTTGCTGGTGGAAAAAATGTATTTAGAAAAGCGACACACCCAAAAGCTGTGCTCTGAGGAAACGGACAAAAAAAGTTGAATTTTTCCTTAAATCAACATCACGTCCGTTATGCGTGCGAAAGCTACTTTTCTATTTCTGCCCGATTCGGTAGGACATGAACAATTCTTCGAAAATGTTACGTCCCCAAGAAATATGAACCCCAAAAAATATTTTGGAAATTTGACATTTTTCCTGAGCTCAGTGCGTCAACGGTCACGTTCTTGCCAAGTTTCAGCTTTCCATGTNTTTGACATTTTTCCTGAGCTCAGTGCGTCAACGGTCACGTTCTTGCCAAGTTTCAGCTTTCCATGTGTCTCCGTTTGATTGAAGCAAAGAGAACTATTTGAAAATATGTTCCCCGAAAGGTGTGCCCCTATTGCATGTATCACCAAAGTAGAACTTTTCCTGAACTCAGCACGTGAATAGCTACTTATGTCATTCAGCTACTAACGATCGTCTATATATAGTAAAAGTAGAATTTTTTCTTTACTCAGCTACCCATCAGGTACTTTGCCAAGTTTAAACTTTCATGCACCCTCTATTTTGCTGGATCAGAAAATTTGGGAAAATACGCCTTTTCCAAAATATGTGCCCTGAGCCGTTTTAACCGAAAAGTACCTTCTTTTTTTTTCTTACCGAAATCCATCCACAGTGAACTACATGCCCACAAAGTTGCAATATTATATGTTTGCTTTTTTCGCTAGTGAAAAAACATGTTTGGAATAGCCGACCCACCCAAAGGTTATCCCCGGAGGGGATGCACCATGAAAGCTGAATACTCCCTCAGCTCAGTAATATCATGTCACGTATACGTGTACCAAGTTTCACCTTTCCATTTTTGTTCAATTCGCCATGAAATTATTTTTTTTTCAAAACATCGCACCTCGAAAAAATTCCCCCAGGGGATGCATCGAGACTTAACATTTTTATTTAACTCCTTGTCTCAGTCGTCACATTCATGCAAAGTTTCAGCTTTCCATGTGCATCAGTTTAACTGATGCAAAAAAATTAGTTGAAAACATCTCCCTTTGAAATTTGTGCCCCTGGGACATTTATTAATAGTTCCAAAGTCTGAATTTTTCTGCAGCATCTTAATAGGTAGTTATGTACCAAGTTTCATCTTTCCACACTAGCNTGAGCCGTTTTAACCGAAAAGTACCTTCTTTTTTTTTCTTACCGAAATCCATCCACAGTGAACTACATGCCCACAAAGTTGCAATATTATATGTTTGCTTTTTTCGCTAGTGAAAAAACATGTTTGGAATAGCCGACCCACCCAAAGGTTATCCCCGGAGGGGATGCACCATGAAAGCTGAATACTCCCTCAGCTCAGTAATATCATGTCACGTATACGTGTACCAAGTTTCACCTTTCCATTTTTGTTCAATTCGCCATGAAATTATTTTTTTTTTCAAAACATCGCACCTCGAAAAAATTCCCCCAGGGGATGCATCGAGACTTAACATTTTTATTTAACTCCTTGTCTCAGTCGTCACATTCATGCAAAGTTTCAGCTTTCCATGTGCATCAGTTTAACTGATGCAAAAAAATTAGTTGAAAACATCTCCCTTTGAAATTTGTGCCCCTGGGACATTTATTAATAGTTCCAAAGTCTGAATTTTTCTGCAGCATCTTAATAGGTAGTTATGTACCAAGTTTCATCTTTCCACACTAGCTCAATACGCCAGGACAAAAAAAAATACTTGAAAACGTCGACTCACAAAAATATGCCCCCAGGGCATGGATCTAAAATTTTGCATTTTTCCTGAACTCATCGTCTCGGTAGGCACCTCCATGCCAGGTTTCAGCTTTCCATGTCTCTCCGTTTTACTCAAGCAAAAATAATGTTATGGAGGGGGAATGAGTAACGGGACATGGAAGGCAAAAGAAGCCAGAAGAAATCCAAGGAATGTCCAGGAATTGAACCCGGACCTTCTGATTGCCGGTCAGTATGCTACTTCTACACCACCGAACCCAGGACATCCAGTTGGCTCTCTGAATGCCCTCCTCATCTGTCACAAAATATATTTAAGGAAAACGTTTTCTCCCAAAATTTGTACCCCCAGGGCATGCACCTCCAAAGTCGGATTTTTTCTGAACTCTGCATCCCAAAAGGTACATGTGTACCAAGTTTCATATTTCTAATCCCTCTAGAACATGGTTAGAATTAGCGTCAGTCAGTCAGTCACGATCGTCTATATATATTAGATAAACATCTTCCCCAAAAAAGTGTGCCCCCAGGGCATTTACCTACAAAGTCGGATTTTTTCTGAACTCTGCATCCCAAAGGTACGTGTACCAAGTTTCAGGTTTCTAGCTTTTCTAGAACATGGTTAGAACTAGCGTCAGTCAGTCAGTCGCGATCGTCTATATATATATTAGATTGGATTTAGATGGATGGCTCATCTTTGGTATGGTGAGATCTATAAATAGTGGAATACGAAAACAAACCATATTCACATTCCTTTATATTTTCTTCTTATTTATACATGATGTCTTCGACACCTATTGGGATGAGGACTAGAAGTAATCCAATCAATCAAACAATTCATCCGAGTGGGTGGAAAGACTTCGCGCATTCAGAAGTACTTAAATGTAGAAAATATAAAAGCAAGTGAATCCCGTTCGCTTTAGCGTTACCATGGTTGTAGGACTCCATTGCTGCCCCATGTCATAACTTAGATAAGGCCCCTATCTCAGATAGGAAAAATGTTTCCCATAATCGAGCGACTTCCGGACCCCTGAACTACTCGAATGACGCAGCAATTTAAAGCACGAATATCTAAGCCGTGTGCAGTAGTTATCCTAGGAATAGAATCCTACGTTCATGTCATCGACTATAGTCCACCTGTACACCTAGTCCAGATTGGCCAGCTTCCAATCGCTAGGTCTGCGCAGGCGACTTACTCGTCGTTAAACCCCATTTACTGCTGTCCTATAATATGAGAATTAGAGCTACCCGTGCATAACATTTAGATTGGATTATTGGTGGGCCGTTTGGTTGAATCATTGACTAATCTGATTTCATAATTGGCGCTAATGGAATCGGTTTAATGAAGACGGTATTGGATGACATGCTCCGACTGGGGAATCGGATTAGTTTAAAGACGAGATAAACACGTTTACTAAAACATGTTTAAGAATGTTTTCATCTTTGACATGCACCACCAAATATCAGATTCGTTTCCATGAACACGTTCATCCATGATTTAAACGCGTTTAAAGGCGGTGAGTGCGCTTGTAAAGAAAATTATCAGTATTATGTGCCAGCTGTTGCTCCATTGTCCGCACCATGTAGGAGACGGTGCCACTGGAATGACGAAACCTTGTTTGGAGTTCATTGTCACTGAACCATCCGAGAGAATCGAGCCGATTTCTGATAGTCCTCCTGACAGGTTGGGTCAGGATCATGTCAAAGACTTCCTTTTCTTCATAAGTTTCCTTTTCCACCGTCGCTAGATGATGAGAGGTAAGAAAGCTGAGACCCCCTACAGGTGGATTTATTACTGAGCGGAAAACGGAAACCAGCGGTTACCGTTAACACAAAACAGAAGCCGCTGGCCGGAGGCGGACTCCGTCGACGGAAGGAGCGGAATTTCCGTTACGGCAAAAATAGTTGTCCGTCAGCGAACCAGTCCAGTTAGATCGCTGGAGACCGACTGGACGGAAAATGTTAAATATGGACTCGGAACAAAGACGGGAGAGACTCCGTACTTCCTCCGTGGAAGTACGGAGGCATGCCTTTTTGTTTGGAATCAGATCAAATGAGTAAATAGGGGCTAGGTAACAAAGAAGAATCAATAGGAAAATATCGGGAAAGAGTTTAGACGTTCGGGTGAGTCCAGGTCACTCCTCGCATGCAATTCTTGTCATTTGGTCCAACTGAGCTAAAATTAACGGGTGTCTCAGAAATAATGGCACTCTCAGTATTCATTAAATATCTCTGTCATTTCATGCCCCTCAGTCTTGATTTTTCAAATGTAGATTCTCCGGACAATTCCCTACAAGCACATATAACTTTATTTTCGTTTGCTACCACCGTCATTCTCTACAACAGCTCACAAACGAGACGTTCAAGAAAGAAAAAATTCCCACACGACTTCCTTCAGAATTCGCTTTACATCCAATTTCGGTACTCGAATTGCAGTCCCGTTGCTGCTCACGCGATCCCACTTGAGGGCTTGCACAAGCTCATTCCAAATGTAATAGTCCAATGGGTTCAAATCGGAAGAATTCGAGGGCCAATGGTGTTTCTAGAGAAAGGCAGGGGAAATCGTCTTCGCACACTTTTGAGTCAACTGGTGACGGTGATAAGTCGCCCCGTGCTGCTGAAAGATCCAATCGTCTTCGAACACTTTATTCCCACATTTTCGAACCACAGGAAGTACTTCGGCCATGTATCCGTCTTTTTTGACGCTGCCCTTGTCAAGAATGACCAGAGGAGTCATCTTTTTCGAACCCGCTCCCAACCAGACCATCACCTTTTGTGGAAACTTGTGTTTCTGCTTCTTGCCACCCTTTTGATCGACTCGAAACCATTGGACTATATTGGATTTGGAATAGGCTCGTGCAGGCCATCAAGTGGGATCGTGTGAGCAGCAAATGGACTCTTCAGGAACTGAAAGTGGCTGTAAAGCGAATTCTGAAAAAAGTCATGTGAGAATCTTGTCTGTCTTGGACGTCTCGTTTGCGAGCCGTTGTAGAGAATGACGGTGGTAGCATACGAAAATAAAATAAAATGATATGGGCTTGTAGAGAATCGTACAGAAAATCTATGATTAAAAAATCAAGAATTAGGGGCTTGAAACGACAGAGATATTCAATGAATACTGAGAGTGCCATTATTTCTGATACACCCATTAGGTACCTTGCCTTTTTTTGGAGAAATGTCTATTTTTGCGGATAATTGGCTTGCAATGATATTTGCCTGGTTTTCATTTATTGATAATTTCCCTCCAGTACATTGATGCTGAAAATCTCCAGCTAGAAGCGCGACCGCTTAGTATAAATTGCCTTCCGTCCGGCGAAAGCGACCGCGGAAAGCGGAAATTTCTGTTGTCAAATTTCACGAAATTCCGCCCTCCGCTTTCCGCGCCTTTTACCGTTCGGTATAAATCCACCTTACGGAAAAACAGCATGCTGAACTTTCTCTGAGAATCCATTTTAGGAGATAAACCTGCCTTGGAGCAAGTTTATCTTTGAAGATTAATCAGAATTTAATTCGAAGATATATTAACTAATTGCATTTGGTGCATGTCCCAAATCAGTTTAACAACGAGTTCAACTCATTCTTAAACATATTTGCCTGGAATCAGATCGGTTTAGTTCTTATACCGATATGGTGCCCGTCACCCATTATTCTTATTGACCCCATTAAGAAGTTGGATCCGTTTAAGGTTAAATGGATCTGGTGCATATCACCCTAAATCTGGCGAAGGAAATATACAGTATCTTCAATGTGATTATTGGGTCTTCCCTCCAATGATGCTTTTTCCCCCGCACTCCCCTAAGGATTCGCATTGACAGGGGATGATGAGAGCTGAGATTATGAGCGAAAGGGCTTTATGTCTAGTTTTTCTCATCTGTCTATATGGTTACATTTCCGTTTCTACGCATTTCTATCTAATTATAATTTTCAATCCCATTCCATTTCAATCACGACGTTTCAAGCGTGAGTGGTTTGAAGAGAAGCTCCGAAAGGAAATTTTGACGTAGGTGCTCGAGTGAATTGAGTTTTGCTAGTCAAGAAATCCATCTGCGGTGACCTTTCGGATCTAAGACGATGATGCAGCGACTGTAGTGGAGAGGAAAAGTGTGCGATTAGCGTCATCCTCCTTGCTTCTATCCTTTTTTTTTAGCGTGCTGTGGCAACACGGTATACGTGAAAGAAGGGAAAGTTCTTGCATCACTTCAAGTTAATTCCTCTCATTATGAAAAAGGGTGTATGATTTTATCGTAAGGAAGAAGACTTAGTTGTTAAGAAGAAGATTGAGTCAGAGAAGAGGAATAACGTGAGCGTGTGATCTTGAGGCCTGGCGTTCAGAGGAATTCGTTCTCGACTGAAAAGGTCTGCATTTATCTCTTACTTTGGTTTCTCCGTTTGGATTTGGTGGCGCGTGATAGTCATGATTCTGTGAAGCCGTAGATGCGTCACTGCCTACCGATCACCCCGTTATATACAATACTTCCTTCCCCTTATGAATCCCTGCCTGGCGTGGGCTGAAGCTATCTTGCTAGTCCCATCTTGCAATGAAGCCAGTTTATTTGTACTCTTTCGGCTTTGTAGACACGTGACATCCTAGACCTCATGACAATTTTCTTTCGTCTTCCGAAAACACAACGAAAGGGGAAGGACGGTAGGATAAAGCATTCATTATCAAAGAAAAACTTCAAACTTATTTCTGGCATCAGTCATAGGAAAAGGGAATAACTTTTGATTCAGACACTATCCATTCCAACGAAACTTATAGATACAACCTATGTCCCTCTCCTATGTCCCAAAGCAGCTTCAGCTTTCCCCTGCGCGGTTGCTTAGGTCTTGTGAGTTGGCTCAAATTTGCATACGAGGGATGTTTCACTTCCTCCGGGACTTCAATCATTTGTGTGCTTTCAGCAAGTACAGACCATGCTGCCTCGATAGAGTGATTCTTCAGGGTGTTTCCACATTTTTTTCATAATTTTTCCCCTCCTAGTCTTTCCAGGATGGAGATGAGAAGCGAGCCGATGCGCGCGCCACAGAGTAATCCACCAGTGCCGCTAGCGCGTGACTTTCGTGTGATCATGTTGCATCACTTTCGGCGTGGCTTTCGGGCTGTTGACAGTTTGCTGGAGCTGAAAGAAACTTATGGCGATGATGCTCCTTCTAAGACTACTGTCACAAACTGGTTTCGGCGATTTGGCAGTGGTCATTTCAGCTGTGACGACGAACATCGTGAACCAAGGCCTAGGACTTCAAGAGACCCAGAGAATGTTGACAAAGTTCGTGAATTCCTGGAAAATGATGGTCGTGTGACCATCAGGAAGATGGAGATGGAGCTGGGAATTCCCTGTGCAAGTCTTCATAGGATCATCCATCAGGATTTGGGCTTCAGCAAGAAATCAGCCCGCTGGGTACCAAGGTTGCTGACAGACGAGCAAAAGAAAAGTCGTGTGGACTGGTGCAAGGAATTCTTGGAAACATTTGATCATGGACGTTCCCCTGGCTTCAAGTGCATCACCACGGGTGATGAATGTTGGTTCTACAATCTCGACCCTGAAACCCAGTCAATGATTTGGTCCAAAAAAGGTGGCCCTCCGCCCTTGAAAGCCAGACGCATCCGCTCAACCAAGAGGACAATGTTTGCGATGTTTTTCAACTCTGAAGGAATGGTGGCTGACATTGTGCTTGAGGACAAACAAACAGTGACTGCTGCGTGGTACACACAGACTCGCTTACCTGAAGTTTTTGCAGCTATGGTCAAAGGTCGCCTCAAAACCCTCAGAAGTCAGTGGCTTCATCATGACAACGCTCCAGCCCACACAGCCAACATCACAGTGGCATTTCTTGCTCAATCGGGTGTCAAGGTTTTGAAGCCTCCCCCCTACTCACAAGACCTTGCCCCATGCGATTTTTGGTTATTCCCAAAACTGAAAGAACCCCTGCGTGGAGTGAACTTTGAAACTCGAGAGGAACTGATTGCTGGAGTGAGGGAACAGCTGAAATTGATTCCAAAATCGGCGTTTTTGGAGTGCTTTCAAAAATGGGTCCGCAGGGCTGAAAAATGTGTTGCAATTGGCGGTGACTATGTTGAGAAAGTGTGAAAAGAGTTGAAGAATAAGAGAAAAATGTTTGAAAAATTCTTTGGAATCATTTCATAGCCAAGTCCCGGCGGAAGTGAAACATCCCTTGTATATGCCTGAGAATAAACTTGAAAAGGTCTTTCAACTTTTGAATGGAATGACATCACGAGAGTATTGTGGATGCTGTAGTTATCCTTGGATCTTGCACTGTATTATCTGTCTGCAGTTTCAGTTTTTACACTCCTCGTGGATTACGTTTACCAAGAATTAATCACCCATTCTTGTGGCCCAGTTTTATTCACATAATCGCGGTTAAGCTATTTTATGACGAAGCCATTAAAGCTTTAATCGATATAGCGGTTGGGTCGTCGAATCTAATTGATAAACTCAATGAAGCAGAGGACTTTATCCACTGCATGCCATGTTATACAGGTCTGTCGTTCCTGATCCGTCGCTTTCGCATTCATATCTGTGAGGAAATGCTTCAACGACATGGGATAAATCCTCTCCAAGTCTTTCATATCCAGGCCGTGATCCCGTTGAAAACAGTGAGATCAACTCGAAAGAACGCTCCGCTTCGATCCAGCTTATATGCGGCTGCCCCAATGATGAGACTGCTTTTACAAGCTGAGACTTGGAAAGCATGAGGTCTTTAAGCACGATAGAGTTGAGTTTTGAATCTGGTAGAATTATGGCACCACAAATACAAAATACAGTTACAGGATCAATATGTATGATCAGGTTGAGTCTTAGTGAAATAGCTAAAGGAATGAAAGACAGAATGAAGAAAAAGAAGAGATGGAGAGAAAGGTGATGAGAGAATGGGGATGCCTTCCTCTTCTGCCGTTTCCCTTATCATATCTAATGCCAAATATCCTCCCACTCTGACAAATCCGATACCGCGCACGTTCGGGGCCTTGCAGGACAACAATAAACTTGACATGGATTATAGTAAAATGTATAATGAATTATCTCTCAATCTCAAAACTTAAGGGGAAAAGTAGGGACTCCGTGACCCATCAATTCGTCGCAGGCCTCTCTCGCCGATCTGCTTTCACAATGTACGCAACGAATGTTTCTCGCAGCTGATCATACTTGCGACCAATTGTCGGCAACGAAACGTCGTAGTACCTAGGGACTCATAACTTTGACCCCGTTGGGCCAATATCAGTTTTTAAAAAAGCAAAATGAAGCTTGTTCAATTTTCTTTCGAATGATATATAATTTTGGGGGGCTTGCTTCAGAGAAATGGCCGCTATTACAGTTTAAAAAAAAAGAGACGAAAAAATTTCATGAAAACAGCTTTCCTGAGTTCTTTCCAATGTCGCGCTGCTGCTGTCGCCTGTTTCCCCTGCGCACCCCCTTCTCCCACGCGCCCCTGCATGATACGGATTGGTTGATGAGAGATCATGCGATCATGAGGCGAGTAACATGAGGCTGTTGTAGATTGTGGAAGAGGGCACATTGACCCATTTTTGGGTCATTAAAAAGGTCTGTGTGCGTGTGAGTGATAAATTCGAGGTTGAGGAAAAGGAACTTGGAGTAAAAGCCCATTTTCAGGAAAAATTTTCGTCACTTTTTAAAAAACTGTAATAACGGCCATTTCTCTGAAGCATGCCCCCCAAAATTATATATCATTCGAAAGAAAATTGAACAAGCTTCATTTTGCTTTTTTAAAAATTGGTTTTGGCCCAACGGGGTCCAAGTTATTAAGCTTCAAATTTGGGGCGTTTTTTTGGCCCACCCTGTATAATAAAATCTGCTGTGGTCCGTGGTGGTGGTGGTCGGTCGCATGCGCGCGCACACATGATACGCGTGCGCACAGCGCGATTGCGTGTCCTCTACCCATGGCCATAGAAATAGGTTCACGCAGCGTGGCCAAAAGCCATTAATGTTCGGAAACGTGCGCGGCGGGTTGCGATGTCTGCAGAGCAGCGTGAGGCCGCCAATAAAAGCCCACATACCACATTGTCCTACAAAGCGACGACGTAAGGTAACGTTTTGATTTTCGGGCTGCAATTCGTCTTCACTCCGCTTCAGTTCCCCGTACGCCTTTGCCATGACGATTAACGAAGCGCAGTGGCAGACCTTCGAGAAATTAGGGGTGTTTTTGCCGCGCCATCTTCTCTTATGCCCAGCCAGTGGCGGATACAGGGGCGGGGGTTACGAGGTGGGTGAGCCATATTAACACATTGCGTACCGGACATTTTACCCCATCGATCTGCCGCTCTGACCTAAGCCTCAGTTACCTTAGCCTAAAGCTTGATGCCTACAAGGCTATGACTTTTTCGGCCATAGGCTATGCAAAAGGACTAAAAAATGGAGATCTCCGTGAGCGGTACGCAAAGTGTTAAGATTAAGCGAAGTGCTTTTGAGAACGTTCTGAGAACAACGTAATTTTCCTGAAGTTGGCAACAGACATAAGCATCCTTTGATACATGGAAAAAATGAGGAGCAACCATGATTTTCAGCCATGACTCAATGAGGCAAACTTTTCGGCTTGTGATCCAAATTTGGCTCATGAGCCATAGGTTCCCGACCCCTTGGTTAGAGTGTCGAGTTCCGTTTGAAGCACCCTGTGTGTTAAGAGAACTATTGGTTTCTCTTAGTCCTAGATGTAGACTCTTTCACCATTCAGTTTCTATCGCATTCAGCATGATTCAGTGCTTCTGTCTGCTGGTTCTTCCTTCATTCTCCTCTCTTCCTTTATTACCCTGGTCGGACAGGAATTCTTGGAAATGATAAAACATATCCATATCTGTTTACGAACAATCTGGTGATAGCACAGCATTGGAGTACTTTTCCAGAACAAGATGGTGGTGAAAACCAAAAGTATGCGATAAAGGACTCTTCCGATTGCCTAGAATGGCTGGAGAGATGCATTCCTCATTCTCGCGTTTCACCTTTGACGAAGGCATGAGCTTCCACTGACGAGGTAAAACCCAGCTTTAGCCTTTATGTTCAGGCATGAAGCAGTTGTTAAAATGAGACTTAATCCGCACTTCTGTCTTTTTTTTTCCCTGCTACTTCCTCTGCAAGCTGGAATGCATGATGCTGTAGGTCGGTGATGCACAACCCGCGGCCCGTGGAGACCTTTTTTGCTGCCCCTTTGATGCCTCCGGTCCCTAAAAATCCATATTTATATGCGGCTTCTTTCGCCTCAATTGACATGAGCCATAAATCTCAATTTTGCCCTTCATGAGGAAAAGGTTGTGCACCACTGCTATAGGCTCATGGTTGACGATGGTAAAAAATGTGTGACTCAAACATTAGATTCAGAAGTTCTACATCCTGGAGGGCGATATTCCTAAAGCTGATTGATTTGTATCATCACGTGGATCTTTTGCATGCATAAGTTTAGGGGAGATAAAAGGGCCTTTGAACTAAAGAGCTTTTTTCCTCCGAAAGCGTTCATGGATTTTTGAAGGACCCTTAATTACAGGGGGGTTTCTGCATTCGGGTCATATTCTTTATAAACAGCGCTTATCTTTTGTATTCCCCTGCCTCAGTGGAATGACCCGTGATACCAGGCGCAGGAGCACACGCTAAAATAGATTTAGTTCGGGAAAAAATCCGAAACAGGGGTGATTCAAAAGTCCCTCCCTGGTTTAAAAAAAGCGAAAGAGATTCACGCAAACAAAATACATATTTCTTCAGAGCACTCATGGGAGTTTTGTTTCAATACGAGAAAATTAACTTTACAGCTTTCACTCTGCTTTCACATGTGCAAAACCAATTTCAATTCACTTAAACCACCACCGAAGAACCTCATTTGAAACTTGGGACAACATCTCCAGGGAAATTCCATACAAAAAGTCCTGATGCTTCCTTCCAAATCTGCCAAATTTGATGACTTTATAGTCATCAATAAACTTTTGATTGTACGTAGTCCACCAAAAAATCTGTAGGGGTCAGGTCACGTGACTGAGGATCCCAAGAAATTTAACCGCGTTTCCCAATCCATTGATTTGGGAATTCGTGGTTTAAGAGCTGTCGCACGTTGATTGTGCAACAACGTGGACCCCCATCCCATTGAAACATGATCTCATCAATGTCAAAGGGCTCTAATTGAGTAATCGCAAACATCTAGAACATTTCATGATAAGTTTCACCGCTGACATTCGTCATTTTTCCGTCATCATCTCAGAAAAACGGCTCAATGAATGTAAGACAGTAAGTGAACACTAAACGTTTAGTTTCGATGTATTGCACTCATGCTCATGAGTTATTCATGTGTTCTCAGTCTCCAAGTTTCTAAAAATGTATTGTTTTTGGTATCGAAATGCTTTCCGACTTCACGCTTCACAAGAGTCGCCGAACCAAACGTCTATCCGAAGAGCCATTTTGTACTGCTGCAAGACTAAGTAGCCTTCTGCCACTCTAAACCCCGAAACTGGAAGCTTAGTGTTTCAAAAAAGTTTCCTGACAATTATATGAACTACAGTGAAAACTCGTTAACTCGAATCCTCATAAGTCGAAATTCCGCTTATCTCAAAGTTCAAAGCTTGGTCCCGGCGGAACCCCGTAGGACACCATGTTAAATGCTCCGTTTAACTCAAATTCGCTTATCTCGAATTTCCGGATATCTCGAATGAAATTTTCACTCCCTATAGCGATTTTCTCACGGTTAACTCGAATTCCGTGTGAGTAGGGGGGAAAATTCTTCTCGTGGGACTTTTCGATTTTTGAATAGAATGAATGAAAAGAAACTCGTTCGGGAGGATGTTCTTTTGTTTTTTTTTTTTTTTTTTCTGCTTCTCCCTCCTCCCTCACAGACG
>CAJPEV010000364.1:86068-120730 GCA_905338385.1 Darwinula stevensoni | reverse complement strand
GGGGGGGGGGGGGGGGCGATTCCTGATAACTCGAACTTCGGATAACTCGAAACGATTTGCCCGGTCCCTAAAAGTTCGAGTTAACGAGTTTTCACTGTAATTTCACCCTAAAATATTCTAAACTTGTGAAAGTATTAATAAAACAAATTAGGGAGTGACTTTTGAATCACCCTGTATTTCTACCAAGGTTGGCAAAAGCTCGATTCTGATAGAAAGACACTGGACAGAGGATGGCATACGAAGCATCATATCCCTCCTTTTCGAAGAGAGGTGTCTGTCTATTTGCATGACAGCCGTCCGAATCGTGTAGCTAAGAAGCTCACCTTATTGACTTGCACGAAGGAAAGAAAGTGACAGGCAAATGACTTGGGCTCATGGCAGTGCTTGCAGGACATACACTGAAACTCCTGAGGGAAGGGTCCTCATACTGAGACTGCATTATTGATGAGGATCCTCATCCTCATTTTCTTCTTTCCTTTCTCTACTGACGTGGCAGCCAGGAACGGAGATATGCAAGTGGACAATCAATCGTGTCTTTGTTCGTTATTTAGGGATTTATATTTAATTTTATGGATTTATGGATCTAATTTAGCTGTTCAGTTGTCGACTTGAACCTGGATTTTCTGCATGAAAATGTTGCCTGGAGCCACACGAGGAAGTCACAAGGGGACAATTTTCATACTTTGCATTTTTTGGGCTTTTATTCCCAAAATAATGTAGCATTCCAAACTAGGAGACCCAGGGTCATTACAGACACAGTAAAACTTCAAGTGCAATCAGTAAGATGTTTTACCCTGCATGGTGCTATGGGCTGGTCCAGTTCACAAACATCCATTCGTTATACATCTCATTCAAAGCCGAATCCCTCGAGATAAGAGACGTTCAGAGCTCTGAGGTATGCCTTTGAAGTATGCATCTGAAATGTCGAACATTTTCTGATGGAAATCTTTACTCACTTACCATTGCTATTCACGCTGAAGAAAATTGGCTTTGACTTACTCCACTGCAAGTTTCGTGGTTGCACTCTTCAATCTTTAAAATACACGTTGTTTATCCTGATGACACCACGTGAAAGTGAAGGCTTGAAATACAGTAGCTGCCACTTCGCAACGAAAAAATAGATGTTGAAGGAAAGCAAGAGCGCGAAGAGCATGAAGGGCATGAAGCAAGAAAGAAAGGAAAGGAAGCACACCTCTCTCAAGGTTGGAATCCTCGTCATCATGTATACACAATTAAGAATTCTGTCGCGAAATAGGATGATCCCATTGACAAAGAAAATAGCTACATCGCTCATCTTCAACAGTAAACATAAACTTCTCTCCTTCCTTTCATTCGGTTAGTGAGAACACAGTGGCATAGGTAGCAGGTTTCTCACATATCACGAATCGTGACTGAGAAGAAGTGGAGAGGGAGACAGGGAAGAATTGGGAGAAGTGGAGGAAAAGTTTCATATCAAAGAGAGAAATGGAGATCGACACTGCCTACCATCCATTTCAGCTACGTTAACGTTAGTAACTGGAATGACGTTTCCAAAACGTCTGAACTTCCGAACTTCTTAATCATTTCTAAACAATGCATTTCTTTCAGTCCTCCTATTTGTGGAAATGTGCTGCCGCACGATTCACAACAAATGTGCGCAGAATTTCTGTCCCATTTTGATGGTTGAGGCTCGTCTACTATCATCCTTCAAGAACTGCTTCTGTTGGGGCTTGAGGTGCATGAGAAAGTCCTATTTTTGGTTTCCCGGGGGGGGGGGGGGGAGCCCAATTTAACTAACTTCACTTAATTAGCTACTTTTCGTAGCTGAGGTGAATGGTACGCAGCATTCAAGATGGGAGTGAGAGAAGAATTCGTGTTGTTCTATTGGGATCACTCGTTACGTCCCTTTGCGATGTGATTGGTGGGTGAGGGAAGATCCTTAGCCGCAATTGGCTTTCCTTCCTTCGGGTTAAGAGTTCTTCCTTCAGGAACCTCTTGGTTCAGATTTCCTTCTCCGGGATTCTCTTGGAGGGTGTCGAACAGGGCCGTCATCAGGATCTCTGTTACAATATTCAATTAATCTTATTTCTTCCCTAAACACACACACACACAGAAACAATACTCTTGTCCCTAACCTCCGAGATGTACTAGGTGTCCCATATCCGAGAATTCACATCATACATATAACTTACTTTATATTTTAAATTCTGAAATCTGGGAAAAGGAGAGGACCGCGAAAATTATTGGATTAAATGCTTTCTTTAATGTCAACGAAATCACCCGTGACCCTCTAAGAGTGGTGGATTTTCGTTTCTTTTTATATATTGCAGAAATAGAAGACTTCAATTACAGTAAATCGTGCTCGTGTACTTCAGAGAACAATCAGCGTGAGCCAGAGTTGTGAGTTCAGATATGAAAGTTAACAGGTTCCGGGACAAGAGCAAATGTTCCAGAAACTGGAAGAAAAGCTACCGAGAGCGAATAATTGCCTCTCCTAACTTTGCCTCGAAAAGTTTTCCATCCCTAGTCACGCTCATAACTTTGCTTTCGATAGACTAGCTGCAAAAGAACCTCGACGCTCTCTATCTGATCTTCGTCACATCGAAAGATAAGTTCGAGTACGATCTAACTACTCGGTGAATTCATGTATCATTCTCATTTATTGCAGAACACAGTGGTAATTGCTGTTGTCTAATTCGGTGAATATTCCACTGATGCGATTTTTTGTCATCTTATCAAAACTACGACCCTTCAAAACATTGGTCCCTGCGGAGTAGGCTTTTCCACATCCCAAATCAACTTACCCATGAGTTTCTTCTCGAAGTCGGGATTCAGTTTCCCAGCATTGGATTCGTTCTGCAGGAACTGTGTGACCATATACAGCACTTCCTGTGCATCCGGATTCCCTGCATAAGAAAATATTAGTCAAGCTTCAAACGAACTTGATAGAAAATTACTGAGCAGTAATGCTCGCAGCCTTGCGAAAAACACTGTTTAACCTTTACGAGACGGACTTTTAAAACTCACTCGCTCACTCACAGCCGGAATTTAAATGGCTATGTGAGACCTCCATGTGCAGATACTTGCATGTACACTCGTAAAATTGTTAAAAGAGGTCTTAAATTAAAGAAACAAAAAACAAAATGAAGTAAATAAGCTTGCCTATTTAATGAAGAAATTCAGCGTTTTTTTGGGCTAAAAGCGCATACGGAAAATCAGGGGTTATTTTGGATTTGTATATATACAATTTTTGTGCTGTGATTATGTTTTATGATTATGTTATGTATGAATGTACAGTGTATATTTGTACATATTCACAGAAAGCAAAACGCAGAGGCAACGAAATGCATACTACGACCATGTTCACTTCTTAAAATGATGATTCTACAAATTTAACGTGTTAAATTCAAAGTCACAAAAGTAAGCTGCAATGATACGTCAATTAAGTTGAGGCGTACTGTACATAGTACGGTTGTCATGTAAAGGTTAAAAGTGGGAGCCACGATGACTATAACAATGTGCTCCTACTACATGCATAATCCCGGTAATTAATTAATTTTTTTATATTTTATTCATCCTCGGGTACATGAAAGGTTGACGCTGGCATGCAATCCCTTCATCTCTTATGACTGACAGGAGAAGAAAAACAAACTATGTTCCACTTTCATCTAGGCGGAATCTCTGCATTTACAGAATGCGCCAAAAGAGTGTATTCCAGGCAATTTTCCCCTCCTATCTCGCTGTCTATGGCTTACATTTCACAATATCTCTCTCTATCTTCCTCCCTCTTTCATGGCAAAAGAAGACGAGGAGATGGGTGCATGACTCCCATGACGCTTGTTTTGAAATCAGTCTTAGGGAAAAATAGAGCCTTTCTACAGAGAGTCTCTCTTCGTTTTCGAGTAGATATGATCTAGAAGGCAGCCAAGTCAGCAATATCTCTTCTACAGTACTTCAGACTCGCATCCACATCAATTCCATATAGTTTTGTGAGATTTGTTTCCTGCCTTGGGCTTGTATTTAGACTTAGACAAAATCACATCAGGCTCTCGCCTGTCCTTGGCAATTGAACTGCGTTTTCCCTTGAGGATTCACCCGATCGAAGAGACAATCCAACAAAAATAGGCTAACAGATCAAAGGAATGAAAGGCTATTAGCAGACCTTTTTTGAGACTTTCTTTGAAAAGGAGCTTGGCAGCCCGATACAGGACTTCCTCGAGCGCCAATTCCGTGTATAGAGATTCATCTTTGTTCAATTTCTCCATCAGCTCGCCATATTCTTTCTCGATGAATTCTTGTAACTCATTCTCTGTCGTCATCTTCAATCCTGAATGAACAATCAACATCATCCATTAATTTAGTTAATTTCGTTTCGTTTAACTTCACTCCATTAAATGTACTATTCAGGATGAAGAAGGAGTGTTTTCCGACGCCTCGTTCAGTAGAGAAAGGTAAGGCTGGGGTCGCAAATGGTGTTCAAAGTTTTAAGGTTTACTCCAAAATTGGAAGTGCGGTTCGTTAGACATTCTTCCTTCTCGCGAGCGAGCCTCCTTTGAAAGAAAAAATGAAGTTCCTATTGTATTCCCTGAGTTTCAGCGTGTCTGGGAGTCAGACGAAAGCTTCCATTAACGCATTAGTGTTTCAGCCTTCAAGATTCATTAGAGTTAACGGACGTGATTAACTGGCGTCGATTTGATTTCCTGATTCAGCGGAAAACCCGAGGAAATATAGGTCGAAATAAGAGAACTGCTGAACAGACGCATCCTTCTCCACATAATCGATGACTGTCCACATTGGAATGGGTCTCTATGGCGACCCGGCTCGGCCTTGTCATCTCAGAAAGGAAAAAGAGGAGAAAGGGATGACGTATATAGCGTTGAGAGGCTGCGCTTACCCTGGTCCCTCTCACTATCAGCGGGGATGTTCACCCGGAGCTCCGCTTTCCTCTCCTCTTCCTATGGAATATAATACAGTATCCAAGGGGTCAGAAAAGAAACTCTAGTGTGTCGCTGTTCAACCATAAATTACCAAGGACAAATCAAACCATCATGTTTTTCACGCTGTCTTTAAGAAAGTTTTTAGTGATGAACCGGAACTTGACATTTGAAACATATCTTGGCTTTTAGCAAGCATCCTTTCCTTGCAAAAAAAAGGTTAGGCTCCTTACATTGTACAATCATAGGATGTCTGTTCTATCTCCTGTGGAGTACCTGTCCACCAGCGAATGACTTCCGTCAACTTTTGCCAGAATACTGCGCGCTTTAACTTATAAAAGTTCTTGCCGCATCTCTCAAATGTAGTAGTCTTGACAAAAGCGTCGCTTTGGAAGATATCATCCAGCAAGTAGATATGAAAATAAATATATGAAACTCGCATGCATTCCCACTAGGCCCAGTGGGTCAACCTAACCAACCCTATTCATACCGTATCCACTCCTTGAAGTATTCTCTTGCGCACATCCCTTCCACTTTGATTCTTCTTAGTTATTTTGCATTACTTGTGTTTCGTCTGCATAATAAATGACATTACACTCCGAAGTGGATCTCTGCGGTAGCAGCTTGCATTACTCTGGCACTCCATGACTGTGTTCCAGTTTGCTTCTCGATAATTCTCCCAATTCCAGTTTGTCTATCGAAGAGTATTGCCGTTTTGGCATGGAAATTGATATTGATTGGGGAAACGGTCTTCCATTTGTGCCAGATTTGACGTCACCTCGAATCGATCTCAGGTCGACGACTAAGGCGAGAAATAAAAGTGAGAAATGACAAAATTCAGTCAACTCTCGTTTATTCGAACGTCAGTAACTCCTGTTAGTTTGGACAAGAGGAATGGTCCCGGCAAAAATCTCGTAGAACAATTTTTCGACTAATGTGAACGCTATCATGATGTAGCTCCTGCTCCCGCATATACTAAAGGATTCTCTACCCTCCTGGACCATCTCGGGTTTATAAATAAAAAAAAGCCACCTGGAAAAAAGACCCACCCCCATTATTGGCAAAAGCAAAAGAAAAGGTACACAATAATAAAATGCGAAGAAGCTACAAAACTGATATTTAGTTTTAATATCACGGTAAAAAAAAAAGACTCTAACAATAGTACTCGAAAAATATTGACGCTGTACTTCGCATTTTTTCTTTAAATCAATTAATATTTTTTGGCGTTGTGATGTATGCACTTGTTATGGTATTATCCATAAAAGTAAACCATGGTTGTGGCTAAATAAATTGTTGTATAAACTATTGTGGTATACCTCATATATCCTTTAAATGAAATATACGTAGCTTGCTTTCTTCCACTATGACCAGGATCCTTAATATATATATCTACAAATTTATGAGGAGAAAGATTGATTTTTATTTTTTAATGCAGTCGATTCCGCATAATAGGATACCGCTTAATGGAGTACCGTTGCACGGTCCCGGTTTTTTTTAACCATGAGACGCATTATAAAGAAAATCGCATTAAGGAATACGGTTATTAGAATAACCCGCTGAAAGGAATAAACTTTTATGACATATGGAATGCATTTTTTTTAATCGTTGAAAAACAAAAGGCTTAATTTTCCTACTCCGCGTTCTGGAAAGTTCTCATCGACCCTTCCCCCAGTCACACCCTCTCTCTTCGTGGGATCAAGGTCATGAATTGCCACTTGACTGTTCCGAGAACAGAGCGGGGCAGGAGGAAAGGCAAGCACGCCCTTTCCTAGAAATTGGGGTGTCGATATAGGCTGTTAATGCAAGAACGAGGCATGTAAGCGAGCCCTTTCAGGTGAAAGTTGAAACAAGTTCATCTGGGCAATAGATTGAACCTATGGGCAACAGATTTGCACATTTTGAGTTGACAACGGAGAATAGGAAAGACCTCAGCTTGACCCAAAAGAGTGCAGTTCTGAATGCCCCTCAGGACGCAAACTGAACTGGCACAGCAGTTTAGGATCTCTCAGCCGCAAGCTTCCTATATCAAAAACAAGGAAGCATTGGAGATGGAGGAAACAACAGGAAGCAGAAACGGAAAAACCTTGAAAAGCGCAAAAAAGTGTAGTAGTCCTATTTGCAAAAGAAAATGTATTATGTATATAAATATAAAAAATTTAATAAGTGCAATAAAAATAATAAAATATAATTAATGCAATATAATTTGAAAAAAAAAATCTTACATTAATTAGGAAGACACCAAAATGGGTCCCTTACTCTATCAATTTAAAAAACTGCCTGAAGAGCGAAGAAAAAGAAGTACAATAGTTTCGGTTATTGGAATATTCTAGATGATAGAATACCAGTATACTTCGCTGGTCCCGTGAGTATTCCATCATGCGGAGTCGACTGTACTTCCAAAATCTAATTAAAATCAATCTAAAGTTCTCAAGGACATTTGCAAGGCATCTGCAAAGAGCCTTTTTTTTGTTTTTGTTTATATGTTGCCGTGTGAGTGTTTTCAGAGTGGCTTTTCGTATTGGCTTTTTCTGCTTTTGCCAATTCTGTGTCTTCATTCCTGGTGACATTTTTTTAGGGCTATTCTCGCCGTTAATCCAGACCTACTACCAGAAGAGACGGAGTAGGCTACGGCAGGAAAAAGTCTTAGGGTGGATTTTTCTTGTCTCGTGATAGGCTATTACGACGAAATAAATGGCCTAAATATTACGTAAAAGAGACTTTATTTCGTCGTAATAGCCTATTACGACTGTTCAAAAATCCACTCTTATTGTCCCTTTCCTGGATCTTCACTTCGCCTCACGTCATGAATTTGAAAACTCTTATCTTCGATCTGCCCCATTTTCTCGGAAATCGGGCAACTGACGAGAACTCGTCATTGAAACTTTGTCCCACTCTTCGCAGCCATCTCTCTCTTCCCGTCAGTCTCATTCATCCACGTAGTAGACCTCGTGCGATTCATTTAAAGACATTTGGAGGGGCGCTGCAATTCTGCCTGCCAAGAGAGAGTTCTAAATTGCATGAAGGATCCTTAAAGCTTTTTTAAAAATTTTACTCGAGTCTGACGTCGATGCCTGTCTATTGCTTGTCCGCCTATTGCACTTTCCATTCGTGAGTGTCAGAGTCAAGTAAAAACGTGTCAAACTCAACAGAAAAGAGCGTCATCTGTGCCGAATAACCCGTTTTCCGTCAGTTCGCGGCACATAATAACTGCGCTGCTCTGGGATATTACCACGCTGACGAGAATCGTCGAACGAAACGTTTTTTCATTTCCCGCTTTTGAGATGGAGTCTAAAAGCAGCAAATTCGTCTGAAGAGGACAGGAACACGACATGGTAGACATACCTTTTATACCTAACGATGAGTCTATACCCTTGGGTTTCCCTCAACTTTCCCTTTCCTATCAACCCAGATAGCACTAAGTAGGCCTATCTGGGTTGATATTCTTCTGCTTTTCTTTTCGCCATTCTTTCGTCTAGTGCCACGGAAAAGTTATGAAATTTTACGAATGACATGGATATTCTGCTCTTGCGAAGTTGTGACAAAGGAGATATAAAATAGTAGCCTGTAAGTGTGCCTACCCTTACGGAACTTCCAAATACAGGCGTATGTATAGGATTGTACAGTACTGAATTTAGCCATGTTTGGAAACAGTTCAGTCCGTATCATGTTTTGGCCATTTGGACGGCTTCCAAATACAGTCTCCCATATATAATTTTTATTTGTACCATGTACATTTCGAGCAAAGCACCCCTGTATGGCCGTATTTGATATCGCGCATGAAATCTGAATATGGAGTTCCCGTAAGGATAGCAAGAGTCCGGGCAGTCCGGGAGTCCTTTTCCAACAATTTAACTATCAGATTCGCACTGCTCAGCATCATTGCATGAATTTGTATGGGCAAAGTCTCACCCAAACCAAAATTTGATCCGATTCCGGTAGAGGGAAGTGTATTTCCAGTTTGAGTCTTTAGTTTTGGTGCAGCCAAAGATATAGTGGTGGAAATACTGAGGAAAGGTTTCGGTGGAAAATCGAATGAAAATGTACCAATCTGTGTGCCACTTTGTGTAGCAAAATTTGAACATGATGCATTACCAAGGCAAGAAAACTGTCAAAGGAAAGTTATTATGCTTTCTTTTTAATTCTGATTCTTTTTCTTAAATTTCTATCGTCAGCAGCTGTGTTTTGTTGCGAGACTAGTCAACTTTCCAATATAGCAGAATATGCAATAAAATAAAGCAAAAGAAAAGGTGAGGCTTCACGAATGACTTCCTTTCACCAACTGCATGATTTAACTGGGAGAGCGTGGGACCTTTTAGAACCTCAACAAGTCTGTTACCTCCATTCCGTCATAAGTAATCGTTCTTGGCGTGATCTGACTCGGGAGACTTTTTTGCGTCAATCAAAGAAAATCTAAAATTGGGATTTATTCGATGTGACTAGTTGCAAGGTCATCGATTCTTATTTGCAGCGGGGCGGGGGGGGGGGACTGAATGAATGCATTTTGCACTACACTGGGAGTGCTGTTTTCTTCGCCTGGTCTTCGGTAATTCAGACCAGCCGTTAATCCGAACAAAATCGCCTGTCCCCTGAAGTCTGGATTAAGGATACTTGACTGTAGCATGTAGAAAACAAGTATGTGGAAGCTTAGAAGCTGAGCCAGTCATCAATAGGGCGAACACAATGCCAAGAAGTGGGTGGTAACGAATTGTTTGTCCTATGGCTTCGTTGATGCTGCCATAGAATGCAGCCCGAGACTAAGATAACTGAGATTCCATTAGAAGATTCTCTCTTTGAGTCGAGTGTCGGCGTTACGCAAACATATAGAGTGTAAAAGCTAATGCTTCCCATAAAACTGTGATGGTTCAGATGGTCTGAGACACTCCGTGAGGGAATGAGATGGAGATGGGGATGGAGACGGGGGAGTCGATGGACTGCCTCCCATTCATTGAATAAGAGATCCGGCCTGCCCTGAGAGACTCATCATCCATCATCATCTTCTTTCAGCCTTCATTGGTTTAGGCCTACAAGAGATAGGTCCTATTCGTGAGATGCGATCCACGCCATCATGGGAGCCATCAGAGGCTCCAGGGTCTTCCCCCCTTGGTTTGTCGTTTCCATTTAAGGTCAGGCGCATACCCTAGTCAAGGTCATGACTCGTCATTCTGAGTTTTTTTTCGATCCGAGTCGTAGGCCTATTCGTGAGATCTTCGGTGGCATGCCTCATACCTGCGGCCGCTCCTTGAAGATTTCACCTTTTCCCGTTTCAAGACAACTAAACGATCACGAAAGCCTGTCACAGAATCCTGTTTTATGCACTTTTCATTTCAAGAAATTTGTAACCTGAAACAATCTCGTAAAGGATGGTGAAACCAGAGAAAAAGAAATGACTTCCTGATGTACAAAGTGGCAAAGTAAATTGTCATCTCGTTCGGCTAAAGTAGGAGTATAGCTGTAGAAAAGTAATCTCTCGTATTGCGACTGGGTGCCCTCCCTCTTTCAGACTGATGAGGTGAATACCAAAAGTACCACGTAGCTGCTGCATAAGGCGAACCAGAAGGCATAAACTTTTAAGAGTTAATGGAGTTGTTCCCGCTTCCTGAACTCGTGATTCCTCAATTTCCATGCAATGACTGCATTCCGATCGTGCTACCTTTAATTATTGACTTGAATTTGAGCTACTTATAACCTGCACATATTATTAGAAGGCATTCAACAATATCAGAACATTTGCCGCATTAGTCATAATTTAACCAAAGGAGGGGGAGAGATGTTTAGTCACTCGAGAGATGCTGTATGTAAAATCATCCATTTTTCTTTACTAGTGACTATTCGTTGCGTTTCCTTTACAGTCACCCACCAGTGGGTGATACGATCGTTAAAGTGTTCACTGAGACGCTGGTGGGCTTGAAAATTCTTGATTGTATTCTGGCTGTTATTGATTGCTTGTCTCATACAGGATTGCTAGCTGCGGTTTCTTCCCCAGAAGGAAGTATAATATATAAGGAAAGAGAGAAAATTGAAGTTTTCTAACCTTCCCAGGCGTGCCGGCAGCCGTCCTGAGGAGTTCCAGGTCCTTCTTCACTTCTATCAGATATGTAATAGCTTCGTCCTTCTCCAACTACCAGGAGACAACAGAAATTTCTTTCAGCCTGACTTCCGCGTCAGCTCAGTATATGCGAAACGGTTCATGCTGCACCAAATTTGAAAGCCTCCGTGTCACCCGGGAAATAAAAAAATTTAAATGAAAAAGCAGACTTTTTTTTTATTCCTATTGATTTTAAAATCCTAGTTTTAAAAAGACGACAATGAAACCCGCTTAATTTTTTGCAACTGCTTTTAATTGACTCTGACGGTGGGAGAAGCAAAGAGGCTGACAAAAAAATTGCAGCTGGACTCTAGTCATGATTCAGATTAGCAAGAAATTATTTCTTGAAGAAAATGAAGAGCTATAGATTACCTCGCCTAGGCTTTCATTTGCTGTAAGTTAAAAAAAAAGCATTTCGAGTAATACACAGGCAGTCTTTGAGACGTACGATTCCCTGAGCGAGGAGATCCTCGACGGCCAAGGCGACCGATTCCTCGTCCCCTGTCCTCAAGATGTATTCCGCCACATCCAACGGAGACAACTCCTCCCCTCCGTCTTCTCCTCCCAACTTTTCCTCTTCCTTCAACGTACAGGGAAGATCAGCAGCAATAATTTATCATTATCCTCCATGACTCATATTCTATGTATAACAAGGACTCCTTGCGCAACTTCATGCCTGGGGAGACGAACTGTTTGACCAACTGATCTACGGTATTCCACTACAATGTTTTTTCTGCTTCCCTTGTGACTATCTGACCAATTTGCGAAAGAGCAAGGGTGTTGCCTGTACACGTATAAATGGGGTAGCCTCTTTTGATACTAGAATATATATAATTGCCCGTGACATCATGAGGAATACTTGTCTTGATTCATTCACGCACTCTCCTACTCGTGATCTGAAGAGTTAGCATCCTCCCAGGAAACAGGACAGGTGCATATAATCCTGCAGTATACCTCGTATTCTTGAAGGAGAATAGATAGTCTCGAAATACGAGTAAGTGGTGATAGCAAAATTTAGTAAACCTTTCTTGCGCAGAAACACGAGGGTTTCACTCGTTTTTCTGCACATTTATTACTCACCACGGTGTCACTCCATCTCTGTTTAAGGTCAAATATCCCAAGTATGCTCCCATACCATGAAAATTGTCGAAGATGAAAATTTTACGAAATTACATGACGCACTGGCCTGAGAAATCTTGAATATTCGTGTTGCTCAAAATTTTAACGTGGGTTTGGTATCTACACCTACTCAAGTTTGAGTTAGCTATCATGATTTTCATAAAAACAGTTTCTACAGACAGTATCGTTGCTTGGGTGAAGCTGGCTTAAAAGCCTCAGAAAATATATTTGAATATCAAGTACCAACGACCTTTTTACCTCAACTTATAAGCATACTCGTCTAAAGCTCTTCTCCGTTTTTTTTTTTGTCTTTATAAATATCGTCTGTTCTAAACTTCACTTGAAGATGTCGTTACTCAAAAGGATATTTCTGGAAAAAAAGGGTACTTTTTTTAGACTCATCTTGAACGGCTTCCACCATTTGAGGATATGTGATGGCTATATTTTACTCGCGAGTATGCCTTAGTGAAGAACTGCTGAAAAAGGCTCTCGTTCTCGATGGGAAGAAAAACTTTCCCGGCATATGAAGTCAAATGGCCTCTAGTCTTCTTCTATCAGCTGCAGAAAAAGGTTAACTCCTCGAAAGCCTCATCGTTTAGAATTGGTGAAAGGAACGTTCGGAATAATAAAAAAACACTCTTAAAGATGCCATCACTTTGCCTGATTAAGTCTCCTAGTCGATTTGTATAAAGTTACAGAAACCTATTTGGCGGGGATCCTCAAGAGGACTTCCGCCAACTACTGTATATATTTTTTTTTTCCGCCCAAGAGGAGAAACGGTAGTTTTAGATGTAGCCCTTTGGGAGAAGATTAGAAGAAAGTGCGGAGGGCGTACAGGAGATCGTTTGTCCTCTTCGTAAGGGATGACTTGATGAATGCCCTCGGAGGGGATATCCACTTGAGTGACCGAATGGGTCTGCTTCCGGCCACTGTTGTCTTCGTTTGTCTCCTTCTCTACCTTCACGCTCCCAATCACCTTCCCCGTCCCTGGCTCCTTCACTGCCCGTCATTAAACATGCAAATAATATCATGCCTGCCTTTCTTTAGGGTGACTCGGAAAATAGTCTCCTTCCTTTTGTACGGGTGTTCATTTTACCAGTTAACCCAAAGGAAATGCAAATAAAAAATAACTATTATTTAGATAAGCATGAAACTTGGTGATATGAGAACCAAGAAATTGTAAAGTACAAACTGACAATCACAGTCACAACATATGTTGGAAGTGGCCACCGCCGTGCTCAAGGCACTAGCGTGCACGGCGAAGCATGTTGCTGGACACAGACAGTAACAACGGAATATTGATTGAACATGACGGTGCCCATTTCCAACATATGTTGTGACGTATTATGACTGTGACTGACTGTGAATGTCATTTTGTACTTTTGTACAATGTCTTGGTTCTCAAATCACCAAGTTTAATGTATATCTGAATTATACTTATTTTTTTTTTAGTTTGCATTTCGTTGGGTTAACTGGTAAAATGAAAATCCTGTATTTCCTTCGCGAATTTGAATGTTAAGAGTAATTTTATTATATATACTTCCATTTTGCTACTACCTGGGATTGGATTATGTGAACTTCATGTTTTTTCATGCATCAAACCGAAAAAAGTGTACCTTGCCCTATAGATGAGCCTTGCTGCAGAGAAAGATTGCATGCTCGTCTCAATGAGATATATACGACGGGAAGTGGCATGTTGCTCTTTCTTTATTGCAGGCATGCATACATGTAAGATTGAGTTCCTGGTTGAGTCTCACCTTGTTCGACTTGAGATTTGTGAGAAGTGGCCGCGCCGTCCACGACGGATTCGCTGAGCACTGTCTCTTTCGTCAATTCCACCCCATGTTTATCTGCAAGACAGAGACTCGCTTTCTTGAAAGACCCGACTTCGCGTTTTTGTCTTGAAAACCTCGACATAACGAGCTCCTGATATGGCAAAGCAAGGGGCGGGAAATGGTGAATTGAAAGGGGGGAAGAGAGGTCAAAGTCATTGTGTCTAGGGATTGTGGATCGATGGAAATAATGGGTTTCGATTGGATAACGTCTCCACCCCTTTTGTCAATACCCATGCCCATCCACTCTCTAAGTTCTCCCCGGGCTCTCGCCTAGGTTTGAAGCAGTCTTCAAAGTGTCTCCGTGCCCGTGCCCGCGACTCCTTGCGGTAACGATCCCACAAAGGGCATAGCCATGGAGGAGTTCGTTACTGTTGCTAGGTAATCTAAATCTGAGGATAAAGAGGTAGGAGAAACAGAGAGAAAAACACCAGCTTCCTACACCTTATCAAGCTGGCGTAGGCCCTTATTACCCCAGAAATACTTGTTATCCCTTGCCATGAGGACTAATGATATATAATTTGAAAGTTGGATGTAGGCTGCTTTTTGTTTTGTCATTGGTGACCTTCATGATGAACATTAAAGGTAAAAGAAGAGATTGTTTAACTCGAAAAGGCGCTGTAAGTTGGGAGAGTTTTTGAGGAAAGGAATATTTTCAACTCTCTGCGCTTCCGATTTTCTAATATTTCTAACTATGGAAGATCAATCGTGGAAGTGCGAGGTCTTTCTTTACCAAGGGAAATTCGGTCGAACAAAAAGGCGGAAAAAGCATGAGAGAGGTTTCCCTCCCAAAGATGTGGAAGCCTCATAGACTTCTCCCCGTGAGCCTAATGGTCTCATTCGAAAGCAATTTCCGGGACCTTGGCAGATCCTCGGTTCTTCCCATTGAAAGTGCATTGCATTTAGGATTGAATCGTGAAAAGCTTTCAACTCTAGTCGAGTCCTATCTCCTCCCCCGCTTCCCAAGCAATCTACTAAACCTTTCGATCCTTTGTTATTTGAAGTAGATGGTTGCTTAGCCTTGTTCGACACAGCTGCATATGATTGAAGTCGAAAATGAGAAAGGAAAGAAAAGGAGGAAGGGGTAAACAAGTTCCTCCGTTGATACCGAGGAAATGACTCACCTTTGAGAAGAAGGTCTCTGAGATGATGAAGCTCAGCTTCTGGTTCCACATTTCCCTTCTTCGGCTTCACTACCAAAACAAATGTGAACCGATTCGTCAATAATCAGACGAAGAGAAGGAACGCGAAAATAGAGGGGGGAAGGCAAAGAAGGAATCAAAGAATCGATAATGAAGATGATCCTTCTTTATGTCTTGAAGGAAAGTCGAAGAAATGCAGACATGTAGGCCTGAATGCTGAAACTTTCTTTAGTTAACGGTCCTTCAGGAATGTATGAACTCCTATGGGGGGGGGGGGGGGGGGGGGGGAAGAGCTCTTTAGCCTAATGGCTAAATGGCTTTATCTCCCCTAAATGAGGTTCGCGCAGTCGGACCGTAGCCTTCTACATCACTGTATTTCCTCGATGAGGGGGAAGACTTCAATTATTCATCATGACTCATTGAAACCTGCGTGTGTGATTTTCGTAGGAACAAAATTTAAGGAAAATAATGGTAATGCTGAACTCATATTGACTAGAGCCTTGCTTTTGCGTTGATCATTAGTACCTAGTCGTTACAACAGGACTCACTGCGGGCACCAAATATTATCTGTTATTTTAGTTAAAATTTTGCCTGCAGAAGCTTTGTCCATAAAAAAAATTCGAAGACAAACTGCCGGCCATGAACTCCCTGTCAAACCTGAACCCAATTTACTTTGAGGGTGGGAAATGTCTAAAAATGTCAAATTTCATAGAGGAGAAGTTTCACAGCCAGCAAATGAGTTCTTACGCCTGGATTTGTTCCGTAATTCTCTTGATCCATGGCGCAGAAAATATGGAGGTGAAACATAAGGAAGGTACTAGGCTTCAAAAAGGGGAAGAGATGGAGGAATTGCTTGAATGCAATACCCTGTGCACGAAGAAGGCTGAGTGATTCCTCCCATGGTATCTCTGTAATCTATCCTGGACTTGCAGAAAGGAATCTATTATACCCACGTATTTACATCGTCTCTCAAGCTTTGTGAAGGACTCCTCTCTAGATCTCGGAATCCTTTTTGTCTTCCAGGAATTCGCGAATCTATTTGTAATAGAATAATCGAAAATGAACTTGGAATAGAGTAGGCACCCTCCCCGAGGTTCTCGTTCCTTCAAGCATGAAATCCGCAAATGCAATGGCATGATCGCATACCGATATGAAAGATGAACATGTCAGTTTCTAAATGGCGGGAAAAGATAACGTTGAAACTGAGGGTGAAGTCTAATCGGGTAGAGGAAGAAAACGCAAGTGTAACTATGGAAAGAGATTGAAGAAGTGGCCTTATCTTGCCTCAAGGATCATTTCACCCCTGGGAATAAGAATGGGAACGAGGGCCCTACATCATCCCTTGCCTCATGCATCTTATTTCGGTCTCTCTCATTTTATTCCCCAAATCTACTGGTCTTCGCGCTTCCTAACCGAGAGGTTTTATTTTTAACAGTCGTTCTCTGAGTCGAGTGTATCACGATTGGTGGCATTCCGGATTGAAGACAGATCCGGAAATTTCTCTATGAACTTGAAACTTTTACAGAATACGATATGGGGAACCTAACGGTGGTCTTTGTTCGAAAATTGAATTAGAACTTCTAGAGATATGGTTATCGCACTCAGGGGTAAAAAGGGAGAAAGTTTTACAACACGGTGAACTGGGTCGTGGCTTTTACAGTAAGTGCAACGACAGACTTCGCCTTCGTTGCAGGACCTCCTCCTCCTGCTTGGCATCTCCGATTGTTTAGAGAGTGGATCGCTCTCTACTTCGGTGACCGTGCGGAAGGAAGTGTTTCGGCAGGCAGCAGAACCATTCCTGGAACCATCCCAATGAGAACGGAGATGCTCAAGAAGGCAGAAAGAAGGACACGAATCATGACTTGTTGCTGGAGGATACTTGCTAGTATCGCGAGACAAAGTGGAATGTGGAAGGTAGGGAAGGATGAGTAGCGAACTACCCCCGTAGCAGTGTAGATTGACTCAGAGCTCTTTGTAAGTCGAAAGGTCAAAGCGCAGCCAGTCCAATAGCTGTCGATGGGCATAACCGTGGTGGTAAGGTGGGTCATCTTCTCGTGGGCAAAAAAGTAGGAATGACTGCTCAAAACAGAGTAATCTATACACCAACAGCCTCCCTGGATCAAGCCCTTCAAGACTATGTATGCTACTTCACCTGTTCCAGATTTCCGGATCTGGTGAGGAGTGAGATTGCCACCGAAAGTGGAGGTTTTGGTACACTTGACTCAGAGAATGCTGGTTAAATCCTCGTTACCAAATAGAGATTATTTTCTGCCTCGTTACAAGCGCATAATTATTTGTACATCAGCAAGCTTGCGAAGTGGCAATATCGTTGCAAGTCTGCCACAATGATAGAACATGAATTTTTTTAAATAGAGGCAAGAGTTAGTAAGACGAAGTTTCGTTCCTTTTCAAGGCAAATAAATGTCTCATTTCGATCGAGTGGAAATTGAGTATACATCTGGCGCGAATAATCTTGCATCGCAAAGAAGCCTTAAAACTGGACTCTGCGAGTTGCCAATGCACAGAGTACATTTCATAGTTTCAAAAGCTTGGTCTTTCATTTATTTCCTGTACAGGGTACTTATTCTTTTTATGCTTTAAGAAAGTGACCTGGAGATGCTGTCTGCTCGCTTTCGCTTTTTTTGCAGACCATCTGTCGAGATTTACCATATCTTTTCAGGCTCCTTCCCCTCTGCCAGCCAAGAAATGTGTTCATTCACCTCTTCACGCAGAGGTTATTTTCAGCTCTTTGTCCTGCATCCCATGAATATATAGTGGCGGCATTGCTATCAATTTTGATGAGGAGGATGATGACCTCTTCTGACCCAATATGCCTCTGCTATCTCCTTCTTAGATTGTTTCTGCTGCACTCTCACCCCTTAACTATACCTGTATGTGCGCGCCTCCTTACTCATGCAGTGGATCCGGAGCGGTAACTAACATTACATATTATTGGTTAACATCTCAATCTCAGTTGCAAAAAGAAGACGATTCTGATTTTAACGTTCTAGGCGTTGGTATCAATGCAACGCTCCCGTCAAGAACTTCTGGCTTAAAAAAGTCACCGTTTTTAACCAGCTTTTTAAAACAAATATCTTGTTTTGTGTTTGTTTGTTTTTTTTATTTTAAATAATTGCGCATATACATTAGGAAGCTCAAACTGAATCAGCAGTAAGTTACTTTTAAGATGGGTAACGTTTCTGGACTGTCTCGAGGTTTCATATTGTAAGGCACTTGCATTACATCGCGGAGTAAAATGCAAAACTGTGGAAAAAAGAGGAGAGACGAAAGGCTCGGCATAAACCATGATGTCCTGGCATCTTATAACCGTGATATCCGTGTCGTAAAAAAAGGAAATCGGGAGAGTAAAATGCCGTAAAACGAGAGCCTGCTGAAGCTGTTATCCCGGCTGTGAATACTTGTTGGCGGGCCATACCAACGTACAGGCTGACAGCCCATCAGGTCCCTTGTCGGCTTCAACCTAACGAGGAGGATTTGTCACCTCTTCCTCCGCCATCCCTTTGAGCGACAATCGCTGATGCGATCTCGTTTATGGAAGTTCGATGAGAGGCTCGGCGAGGCAATCTCTCTGAAAGCGTTCTGGAGAAGCAAATCAGACAGTTCTATGGACAAAGTGGGACGGTTTCTTCCCGCAGTACGAATAATGAATGAAGCACGGGAGAAAGCAGACCTCACGCTCGCGTCAAGCTATGGAGAATCGATGGGATCTCGGACGTCACTCGCATTCGTAATTCATTCAGTGATTCCATTTCGTCCCACTCGCCTCATTAAACCGCAAACGTTGCGTCTCACTTCCCTATGCATGGATGTGCCATGCGGAAAAATCCGAATAACCTAAATCTTCCCACAATGTGCATGCATGAATAGTTCAATGCTATCCTATTTCAAACCTAAGAGATACGCATTGTTAGGGCTTGTCTGAGGGGCAAGACTTCTGGATTGACCTTTTGACTGAAAGTATTGAGAATTTGGTTATTCAAACTACGTTGAATCAAAGAAGTTTGATAAAGAATGAGACTTAACCCTTTCGCTGCGGATTTAATTTTGGTTTAGGGGTTTAAATACGTCAAACTACGCAGTGAGGGGTCATAAATAATAAAGCGACTTAAGTCGCTTTTCGCAGCGAAAGGGTTAATAAGGACATTTATCGTTTTATTAACCCTTTCGAGACTCTAATTACATACGTTGTACGTGAAACTAGTGGCGTTTTATGCGTACTAGCTGGACGTACAACGTACGTCATTAGAGTCTCGAAAGGGCTGCAATGCCGGAAATATATATAGATTTCTGCTTGAATACTTTAAATCCGTTGTAGTATTACTTTTAAGGGTAGGGTAAGCCCAGGAGATTCAAATCCAAAGAGATCTCATTGGATGTCAAAGGGAAAATGAGACCACAGCCATGGTAGCAGCAAAATTGTAGATATATTTTTTCTCAGATGCAATAGAGGAGCCAACTGAATTGAGCTGATCAACTGAAAATAAGTGTTAGCTTGTTACTAGTTTTTAGTGATTAATTACTTAGTTATTCATTCCTTAGAAATTAGGAATAAGTGACTGGCACGTAATTATAACTTGTTACAACTAATGTTTCATGATTCGGTTTTGATACTGGCAAGTCTGGAAGGTCATAAAGCTTCTCTGGTTTGCCACTCTCCAGCGAGCCGACGAATGCTGCGTGTCAGCATACCTCTTCCAATCCTGAAATCCTCCAAGCTGGTGCACGCGAAGGGTCTCCATCAAGAGAGAATGAATACTCTTTGATCAATTTCTTTCAGGGGTAATGACAGCATAAGTGGATTTAAATATTCAGTTTTAAACAATTTGATGCTATGAGTAATTATCCTGACAAAAAGAACCATCTTTAGAGCGTACAGAGGTCCGTACCATGCCAGATGAGATTCCTAATGATGGCTTACCTTTTTACTGCCTCTATGTCACACCTGACTTTTTTAAATACTAGTTTATATGAAGTATCAGACCGATGGAGAACGGAATGCATATTATGGTAACTATATACACTGTAGTTGAAATGCATCGCTACGGAGAGTTTCATGAATCCATACGTAGCTAACATCTCATAATGTTATCGCATATAGTGATGTAAACACCATAAAGTTTGATAAAATGTAATTAAATTATCGCCGTGCAGTCATGTTAATACTGGGGAAAGGTTGGCGTCTTTCGCCCTGCTCGTATTACTTAAAAAAAAATCAAGTCGATTCTGTAAACATATAATAACTATAGAAGCCCGTCCAACCTAAAAGTTTTCGGGCATATTTTGCTTGCCGTAAGCGTATTGACATGTGATAGAATAGAAAATTTAAACCGTAAAGGTTTTTTGAAAATATTATCTGATAGAAAAGGTGGGAATGGCGTTGTAATTACCGCCATGTGCGCTCTCGACTCCATCCTTTTCTCTTTCATTAGACCTACATATCCCATTGCGCCATAGGTTGAGGTGAACCCCTGTGAATGATGAAGGTGGTTATGGACTTGACGTTTTCGTGTCAAGCTAATTTCTTCGGCTCTTCGGCTTATCTGCAGACATCGTTAAAGGCGCAATTAACTTGGCGGAATATTCTTTTCTGCGCACTGCAGTCTAAGGATATCGACCAAGGCTGCATTGTAGAAGATGCAATAATTGATGCTTATCGCTCATCAATACACATGTTTACTTGCTTGAACTTTACAAAGAAAGAGGAAAAAGAAACGAAGGAAAAAATAATAGGTTAGGGAGCGATTGGAGGGAATCGATCTGCTCCATTCTCTCACCTCTGACATTTCCCCTGAAAATCGTAGGGGTCTGTGCGGATTCCATTCTCGGAATAGGCGCGTGATAGCATACACGACAGAGAACCAGATAGACTCATGTATCGAGTATGGCAAGAAATGAGTCCCTGCCGTGCTGTGATACACATCACATCACGCTCTACCATGAGCCTATCCCATAATATATGGGCATGAATCTGTAGTGTGAGCGATTCCTGACGTATGAAGGCGTATGGATATGGTTTCCATGGTGATGAGGAAGTCAAGAGTAAAAAAAAGAGACTCCAATTTTCCAGCTTCTCATTCATTGACAAAGTGATGCAACTTCCTCTGCTTCAGTGATTGCGAATTGTTTCAAGAAAATATTTGCATTGCCTGGCCAAATAAATATTTCAATACTTGTTCAGGAGAGGCATAGGCGTATCGATATTTGCCGATGGAAGTTGTAATAATTCGAAGAAGACCTTTCTTAATGTAATCCACTAAGTCCGATTAATCTCACGAATATTCGTGGTAAAAAAAAAGGGATAGCGTAATTTAACCTTAGAATAATGATTCTCAAACTTTGTGTACATGCGACCCCCTAGGAGTATTCTTGGGCTTTTCACAACCCCCTCTCACGCACATGCGGGAAGGAGCCACAGATTCGAAAAGCTCTCTCCTTCGTGCCCTTACGCTCTTAACACCTCGCGACCCACAGTTTGAGAACCTTAGGACTAAATATCCGATCTACACTCTTTAAAAAAATTTTACGGATCACCTGTGCTTCCAATCCTCTGCCTCCCCCTTTAGTCACAATAATCGCTAACCATGTTAAGATGCAATTCACTGACAGAATATGCATGAAAATTAAGATGGTCGTTTGTTGTATGATATATTTTTCCCGTACTTCATGCATGAAGCTCTACACTGTGCACGATGACCTGGGTATATATCACCTTCCCGTCCCCTCCTCTACTCGTCCAGCAATGATCCGAGCGCTAAGTGTGGTCTCTACGGGCAGCAATGAAGGCCTAACGACATTGTGGTCTGCTCCCGATTGTGAAATTCCTGCAGGACTTCAGGAAGGTAGTGGTAAAGTCTCTAAGCAAAGTGCCCTAGTGCGCCCCGCGGGCCGCATGCAGCACATTCAATGCCTAGGTCAACATCCAATTTTGAGCTCCCTGCTATAAAGAATTGAGGTCTAGTTACCATGCATGCCATACATGCCATACCAAGGCTATCCAAGAACTTAACCACCAATATGGCTCGGTATGGGTGGGTAAGAAATTATCTCTGCACATGTCGAACAGTAGGTCGCAAAATCTCATCGATGTACCTCTGCCCTGTTATACCACCATTTAAAGAATTGTGCGGCCAATTAATTAATATTACTAATTTTATATTTAAAAAAACGCCCGTACCAGGAGCCCACGACCACCATATGATTCCTTTCTGTCACCCAAGTCAGATCACAACTGCATGAATCCCGCCGCTCAAAAATGCGCCGATTTTCACTCAATAATTTCAGCCAAGACTATGAACTCTGCAGACCCCCACATGTCCATTATGCCCTGCCCATGTACATTCCACCATTCCCATCTACTCATCGCGTGATCTCAAATTGCATGTTGGTTTTATTGATGCATTGTATCATAACACAAATAACTAATTTTTTCAACCAATGCCAGAGTATTGGAAGTACAGGTGACTCAACGTTTTTAAGCAGTGTCTCTAAAAAGACCGTAGGTTTCAATAGATTTCCTGTTGATTTATGCAGGAATTCAGGAAAAATATAGCTTTGCTTTAAAAATATATATTATTAGGAACGTATAAGTGTAGAAGGATATCACATTAGCTGGTTCTTCAGAGAGAAAGCTTTAATTTTATGCGTTTCAGACCTGTTATGGCTCCATGGAGATCGTAGCAAACAAGATTCCTTCTTTTGATCCTGGAGATCCTATTAGCGTCCCTTCTCATGACCATCAATCTCATTGCGACGGAGAACCTGATGTGAACCTCGACCTTTTCTCTGCTCATTACGAAGCTTCATCATTATAGGATGACAAAAAATCTCTCCAGTCCTCAGACGATATGTAATCGGTAACAGCTAATTCTCCTCCCAGACCGTCTTCAAACAGCAACATAAAACTCTATGAGCATGGAACTGGTCGGGATTACGAGATATTTGCAGCGATATCTTTTGCAATCGCGCGGATCTCTAAGAAAATCCAATGCTTGTAACAGTTCAGAGGTGGCAGAAATTTAAAGATCAAAATGGTACTCATATTGATGCTCGATGATGCTATTAGTTTGTCCATACATAATGAAGTAACATTTTTTGCTGCTAAGTTTCAGATTTGTACTGTCTGGTTCTTCGAAATTTATTATATGTTCAAACTGAAAGGGATTAGTAACTTTTGGATCACACTGTACTTATCCTAGGTTGAGAGCGGCTCTATATTCCCCACGCATTCCCCATGCATCGCAGATGGTACAGGTGTGAGGAAATTAAACCTCATGGAGCACATCTGCAGTCTGCATTCGGGGAATGAAAGTTCTTTCTCTTGAAGATCCTAAAATGAAATCCGCATGTAGACGTCAGAGTGACGAGGAATCTGTTGCGGGGATTACAATCCTTTTACTGATGCTGGTTCATGCCTGGTGATGTCCAGAATTCAACTGGGGTTAAGTGACCTTTTCTCTTACACCTCTCCCTGATGAGTCTAAAATTGTGTGGTGACAGGGAGAGGCAGATCCTGGACTAGGTATTCGATGTGAGTATTTCAGTCAGCCAGTCGAGGGAGCATTCTGTTGTCTGTTCTGTCAGAACTCTCTTAACACATTCACTGCCTAGCTCTAAGTGGTCAGCCAACTTTCCCTTGCAAAGCATCTTAAAGATAGTTGTAAAATTTTACAAGCTATCACAAAAAATTCATATCTCTGTTACCATTTAAGCTAAGCACATGAACATTTCAACGTACTTTCAAAAATACGTTTGCACCTACGACAAGAGCAAACGACAGTCAATGTGCTAATATTAGTAGATTTGACTTATTGCGGATATTAGCGACTGCCAGCTGCTCCCAAGAAGCAGAGATAGCGTAAATTAGGATTTTATGGATATTTTTCACGAAGGGCCTCAGAGCTCTTTTTTAGAATTCGTGGATATTTTTGATTGAATACGTTGCACGAGCAAATATTTGTACCTTCGACTCCATATGTTTGGTTGTCTTATAGAATGGAAAGAGAGAGGAATTCTGCACGTGCCTGCCAATTTTCGTCATGGTGGGTTAAGTGGAACGATGGCAGTACGTCCAAAGAAAGCGTTCTTGAAAATGACTGCTTTCAACTCGAATGCAAGCAATGAGTCTGTCCTCATTCATTAATTGCACTGTCACATCAGGGATTTCCCCCGGTGCTTCGGCCATTAGCTTCAGCAGCTCCTGCAGAGCGTCAATTTCGAAGAGAATGTGTTAGTAACCAACGGCACTTCCCTGAGATCAACATTCTCGAGGTGCTACAGATCCAAATCATCGAAGCATGGGGCGAAATTCCTCAAGATATTACCAAGCTGTGGTAATGATGAGGTGGGGCGACATACAGTAACTCCGCGTATGTGTTCGAGCCAGTGACTACTATTTTCGACATCGCTTTACTGAAACGCAATGGCAACGTACCTCGTAACCTACTCTGACGAAAATCAGCAGGTGGTGCAAAATTAATTTCTCCTTCTATTTCGGGGAAAATCATTAATTTCTTACCAATGGTTTTCCTGTGACATTCATTTTTCAAAGGCTTACTTCTTCATGGTTAACCGAGTAATTGCAGGTGCATTTTGTGTCATTTTTCTACCCATTCCATCAGCCTTGTAAAATGCATCCATAATAATGCTCTTCTTCTTCAAAATTATCCATCTTCTGAATGTTATCCATTTTAACTTTTCTTTAGAAACTTTTTGCCAAGAGTAAGGAATGATTTTGCCAATTATGTAAATTTCATGGTCGATGCATGAATCATCGCTTTGACTTAACCCATCCATTCACTGTCAAATTTCATTTGATTCTATACTTTTTTGTTCTACTTTATTTGGCGATATTTTCTACTTCATTTTTTCGGGTCGAGAACCAGAACTTTGCTTGAAGTTCCCTTCAGATATATCAGGTTGTGGAAAAAGTATTGTCGGTTTTTGGCGCGCCGACTTCGAAAGCTCACTGGACGTCGTTGCTCTTGTTTCATACGACGTGTTATATATCAAATTGTGGCTTGTTTTGTCGTGTATTACGTGCATGTAGTTTTATTTTCATCATATTTGACTTGCGTCGTCTTTCAGCACTTGGATTAAGAATGGTATCGGAGCAAATCCGGGTGTGCCTTTTCTACGAGTTTAAGTTAGACCATGACGCGACTTTGGCTTCCCGCAACATTATCCAAGCATGGGGCAAGGACCCCGTCACGGAACGCGATGCCCAGCGCTGGTTTCAAAGGTTCCGTTCGGGTGACACAAGCCTTCAAGACGTATCCCGCTCTGGTCGTCCATTCATCGTCGACAACGACGTCCTCAAGTCACTGATTGAGTCGGACCCCTGCCAGACGGTCCGAGAACTCGCAACGATCCTCAACGTTGGCGCCAAGACTGTTTTCAACCATCTGCGGGACATCGGCAAGGTCCGCAAGCTCGAGAAAGTGGGTCCCCCACGAATTGAGCGAAAAGAACAAAAATCAACGGCGCGCGATCTGCACTTCGCTTCTTCTGCGGAACAAGCATGAGCCGTTCTTCGACCGAATCGGGACCTGCCATGAGAAATGGATCACATGCTACAATTCTCGACGCTCTGGCCAATGAGCGAACCGCGATGACCCGCCAGCAAAGGTGCCGAAACGCGACTTCCACCCAAGGAAGGTCATGGTTACCGTTTGGTGGCCTTTGGCTGACGTCATCCATTACGACTTTCTTAAACCTGGTGGCACTATCACTACCGAGGTCTACTGTCACCAACTTGACATCGTCGACGAAAAATTGCGGCAGAAACAGCCCGCAATAGCCAACCGTAAAGTCCCCCTCCTCTTGCACGAAAACGGCCGCCCTCACACTGCAAAGATAACTACCCAGAAGCTTAAGGCGTTGGGCTATGAGACACTCCCCCACCCGCCATATTCACCCGATGTGTCCCCCACTGATTGCCACTTCTTCAGGTCCCTAGACAACTTCTTGCGGGAGATGCGCTTCAGCAAACAGGGTGAGGTCGAAAAGGAGTTCAATGACTTCGTCGCGTCCTGAGACTCCGAATCAAAAAACTGATTGAACGTTGGGAAAAGGATGATGAATCTGATGGTTTTTACTTCGATGAATAAAGTTGATTCTGTGACGAGATATGGACTTCCAAAGCAGCGGCAAAAAAAACCGACAATACTTTTTCCACAACCTGATATATTCTTGTGGTTCCTACCCAATCACAGGCGTCATCGCAGATTCCAAAATTTCATTTTTATCAGCGGTTCACTCTGCCTTTGCCTGAATACCATAATAATGATCATTTTAAAATTCGAATCGGAAATATTTCTCTCTCAAGATGTTGCTGCTGTGGGCTTCTTCTAGAGGTTCATGGTGCTAGATGAATATAATGTGAAAGTAATCCCCTAGATCCTGCCGGAGGAGAATTTAAGTATGTGCCCGATGATATCCCTAATAAGCTTCCTTTCCTGTGATTGTCATATAATGCTTTAGAGATCAGGGAAGTTTCGTATGTACCGGGTGTTGCACATAGGTAGCCCCTCCCCCCTCCACAGCCTAAACTATAGAAGCTAGAAAACATTTAAAATATTTTTGGAATCCTTGTTCAATATTGAATCTATTCCATCCAATTTTGTTTTTTTTTTCCTGATGTCATATGGTGAAAAACTCAAATTCAATGATCGCACCCGTGCCATTACGTTTCGAGCTCATGATGCCAGAGCTGAATTCGTTACCTTTTCATGGGTTTCGAAAAAGATTAAACATTAAACTTCTGTCTGATGAAGCCCTATTTTTCAAAGCTTTGATCACACGCAATTGCTGAAAGGCTCAGGGGTTGCTTTTTTTTTGAAAATGCGGAATGGTCAGGAAACTTTCCTGATCCGAATGTGGCTGAGAACATTGGGGTTATCCTAAAAGACCGAGTTGAGGCTCATGCACATGGAGGGCAAGCAGCATGGATTCTCCCGGGAAGCCTTGCGAAGCGACATCACTAAAAGGTGTTGAAAGACGTGAAAGATGACACCGAACTCTTTAAGCGCCTCTTTTCATTTACGCCGCTTGTATTAAAGCTCTCAGAGACAGAGCCAGGGTGCATAAAAATTATGAGAAGTACATGTTTAGATTCGAAAATGAATGGTCTTTCTCATGATATACGAGTTTTTTTCCTATCTCTTATAGTTTAGGCTGTGGGGGGGCTATCTATGTGCAACACCCGGTAGGTCTACCTCGAATTACAAAACTCATGGGGCAAAAAGTGCTCTTCACCACAACCAGACGACGTAAGGACGATCGATTGTCAGGAGTATGAAGCACGGGAAGAAAGAAAGGAAGGGCTGTCTTGGTGGTTGGGCTCATGCGACATCCACCGCAGTGCACCACCATTACCTTATGAATGAGGCAGGGCCATACATTTTTGGGAACGCATTATGGACGACGAGAGGAAGGGGAGGGCAGAATGTAAATGTAATGATAATGTGCTTAATAATTGCATATAGGTGTTTTGTTCTGTTTTGCAACCATTTACTCGTTCATGTCTGTCCGTCTTCCTAAAAGACTTTTGTTAGCTATTTCCTAGAAATGGAGAGAGACGGGAATTGGATTATTTCCCTTTCCCATCTCCTTTTTATCTTTCTCTTTTATCTTCCCCCCATTCCTATTTTCCTATTATAGTTTTCATCTCATTATGAGATCATGCTTTCATCTTCTCATCCCTAATGCAGGGTATGGCAAAAAGAACCCCGAACTTTAATCAATGACTCTTATCTTACTGGTACGATTTTCATGAAACTTATCCTGTACATTGGCTTATATCTTTCCAACAAGCTTATGAAATTTCATTGACTTTCGCAATACTGTAACACGGCTATGAGCAATTATTTAAAATATATTGGAAATTGAAAATAGACAGGATCCTGCTCCCGGAGTGGAGTGAAGGAAGCGCTTTCACACCGTGGCCGCATATCGTGGAAGCAACATCAAACATTTATTCAATCGGTTGATTCTCTCAGCTGGTCTTCCGTAAAAAAAAATAATAATAATAATTTGGATGTGTTGAATCAGTAGGCATCAATAAGGAGAGTCATAAGTTTCTCCAGGTGTTTATATCCCAGTAACTTCGAAAGAGGTGACAGGTGGAAAAGAGTAACTCTGAAAAGATGGGACCCCCCCCCCCACCCTTCAGTTCATTTTCAATAATGCCAAACGTTTCTTATATAATCTCTCATACCCTTCCTTGGACCAAATGAGAATGATTGCAGCATTAAAAATCTTTTGAGAACGTGCCATATTACGCACATTGCAAGTCCAGAGAAAGTAGCTTCAGGAAGACGGGAGATATGGAAGAGGGAATAATGAATTTAATTGATACTATTCAACGTGGTCTACACTCTAAAAAATGTATGGTTCGGACTAGAACCTTAGAAAGTTTAGATGGTTGTACGCTTTCAAAAGCGGTTTCGGTATTCAATCAAACATCTGAAAGGCTTTTAACTCGCTTTTAAAACCATTTGATAGTACGACCCATAAGACCACTCGGTAGCTCTTGAACTCTTAACCCATTTCTGCCTGAATTATTATTTTTCTTAATTTACATTTTCTAAATAAATGTGCATAAATATAGGCATTTTATAATATTATAATATTGTGCATAAATAAATTGTATCCAAATAACGGTTGTCTAGGATGAAAAATTGGTAGCAACAAATTCATTTCTACTGTTTTCTTTCCACTAGGGACGGGGAATCAGAAACGTAACAAAAATGTCACGCTAAGCAAAACTGGGTTAAGGAGAAGGCTCAATACAAGTCAATGTTGCGTGTTACCTAGAACCATTTCCCATCATATTTGCTTAATATTCAATAGTTACCCGTCGGAGTGAGCGTGTGAATTCCCTTTATCATAGCTTTCATGTTCTGCCTTGTCAAAGTCCCGAGATCTTTGTAGCTGCAGGAATCAAACAGTTTCAGTTCGTGTTTGCTCAATTCCATGAAAAAGGTTTCACTCTGGTTTCACTCTGGTTTCACTCTAGAACCAGAAATGGTTCCAATCCGAACCATTATATTTTAGAGTGTATCCAGCAACAGCATGAAGGAGTTTCCTCTTTCCTCTCAACTCCCGGCGCGGGTTCCTGTCCATTTTTAATATTCAGCTTCTTTTAATTAATTGCTCATAGTCTTGTCTCGGTGCAACAAATATTATTGGAATTTCAAAAGCCCGTTGGAAAGATATCGACCTATGCGAGCTGAGCAGACATCCATAATTGAAGTCTTCATACTTGATGAATTCCAATTTCCGAGAAAATTGGATGGAACCGAGAGTCAAAGAGGTTTTCAACGTGGAGGAGGAAAACATCATCTTTCAACTCGGTATTAGTAATTATGCATATTAAAACATAGGCTTTTTCAATGTCCACATATAGTGAATGTATTTGCCCCTCCGAGAAAAACAGAAGTTGCCACCAACATTTTTTCATGTGATGTTCGTTGCGTCACTGGGATTCGGGAGAGAGGAAATCATCGTGGAAAGATAATAATTCGAAATGACTCAACAGAGAATGGTAGAGGTAATCAGATTGAAAAAAAGAAGGGGATTGAAGGAAAATTATGTTTCATGTCACGGGTAAAGGATTTCACCCACGAAAAAATGACCACTGATGACCACAAATCCCTTTTTTTCAATCAATTTGTTTTGACTTGTATAATATCCTGGAGGAGGAAAAAACGTGCCGCTGTTTGCATTTTTATATCCGGAAATCAGTCATTGTCACAATTATGAATTTTCCAGGATGTATGCACCTACATTTTGCTTTCCAAATACAATTTTTTTAAATACTTTTCCCTCAGTTGGTTTATCCACAGAAACACTTTTGAAGGCCCATCGCATCAATTTTGATCATGTGTATTGAATTATGTTTTCTGGACGAAAGTGCTCAATGATTTCATTCAAACAACGATTCTTGAATGGAAACTGCGGTTCAATGCTGTCGCCCAGTTGCAAGGACAGCCCATCACGCATCAATTACAGTGAGTCTCTTTGAGCTGAAGGTACTTCCAAATATTTTACTCGCGAACTTCAGTGTTTGAATGGTTAAACCGGCATGGGAAATTTTTAAAATGTATCCTTGAGTCAAGAAGTAGATGCAGACTTGTTCGAACATCGATGCCTGAAGCGTTGATCGATTTTCAGATGTGAGCACTAATAGCTTGGCTTTTTTTTCGACACACTCGGTATTACATTTCCGAAAATTGAATTATCTGTGATGGGGCAAAATGGAACGAGCCTCGACTTAATTGAATTCTCAATAAATGCACTCTTGACCCGAAATGAAATTACTGGAGAAAAATATGTAGTTTCTTCGCGTTCCACCTCGTCTTGGCTCGTTCCTTTGCATTCCTGCTTGGAGAAAATTCTCTCCAACTTAATTTTTCTGTATTGTATGGATACTTAACCCTTTTAGTGCCAGGGGAACGATATATCGTCGTTTTTAGTCTACGAATCGACTGCGTGGCACTAAAGGGTAACTTAGACTAAATAAGGGATCCACTAAAGTTGCATTTCCTGACTTGTGATAGTTTGTTTTTATTTCTCCTGCAGCACTCCAATTTGATCAATTAAACGCTTGCTTTGCGAACCTCGTTTTGGAGAATTTTGTTACGTCAGTAACGCTGTATAACTCGCCCCTTCATTTTTGATCAACAGCAAATATTTGGCACGAAGAAAGGTGACGGTCTATATTTTCTTTCTTGAAAATACGAAAGCAGCAGGACGAAAATTGTTATCTAAACTATGTTACGAAATGAAGTAACACGAAATGAATGTCCTTACCTTTCTTCGTCCATGGGAGTGATGAAGAATGTTTTGGTTGGAATAGGCGCAAATATCTATGTTCCATAAGGCACTGCACAGAATATCTGAACCTTACCATCTTCAAGGTACACCATAATACTAGCTTTCATTTTAAGTCCGGTATTACGTCAGTAACTTTGGAACTGCCCTACTATCAAAGAAGTTCTCTAAAAGGCCTTTCGTCCATTCATTCATGGATTGGTGCTCCCCCCCCCCCCTTCTATCTTCCACCCTTCATTATTGCATAAGGAAGTGATGTTCCGTCAAAGGAATCAATACTCTCTTCGGCAGAGGAAGGGGCGGAGCTGCCTATGCCGATGAAGACGTGAAGTGAAAGATTCGTGACGCATTCTTCATGAGAGAAAATAGTAGATATTGGCATTTAAATAACATAGATGGAATGCATAGAGAATGGACAGACCAGGTGAAGCGAGGGCAGCACAGAAGGCGAGGGAAAGTACGAGGAAATATCCCTTCATTCTCCTGTCTCCCCACTCTCACAGTCCGATCCCCTTCAGTCTGTCAAAGAGAAAAACAGCTTATTTTAATCATGGCACAGTATCTTTACAAAGCTGCCTCCACGGTCAGAAACGGTGATCACGGGACGAGTCGCTAAATTTAGAGATGATATGGTTTGGAAGATTGGGCCATTACGTGGTTGGCACGCGATCGAGGCTTGGACCTCGAGATCAATACGTGGTGATGTGCTGGCCCACATGCAGTCCGTCGTTATTGAAAACGCCATGGCGCATGGGATAATGAGGGACCCGAGCCTTTCCGTTTGATTAAGCCGCGCGGAGATAGATGGAACTTCAATGGAGGACCTTGCCTAATTCAATCCGCCCCATTCGCCCCAAACTTAAGTGATTCTACCGACTCTTGTGAGAACTTTAATTCTTCCTTATATATGAAACTAACAGTAGATTGAAGTGAGAAGCATCGGATGTCCAAGGAGGAATCCGAAGAGTCTCTAAATTTCATATAACTAATCTTAGAAGCACTTATGCATCTCCTTGTATTTTAGGCCCTTCATATGATACTTGCGGCCATCTATAACACCTGATACCATAAAGACCTAAATCCATTTACCGCTATCCATTATTCAGCTACGATTTTTGCAATATTACTTTCACCTCCTGCTCTATGCGTGTGGTACGGATATATATATAAAGATATCTTCATGTGTATATTCCTACATATGATCGCCCTCAATATTGAGGGCGAATGCAAGTATGGTCCTTATATCATTTGTGCAACGCAATGGAATTTATATTCACTCTTGAGGGGTCAGCTGCCTCTTAACCCCCCCCCCCCCCCAAAAAAAAAAGGCAAAAACANCCCTTGGGGGGTCAGCTCCCTCTTACCCCCCCCCCCCCCCCAAAAAAAAAAGGCAAAAACAATCATTTACAGAATATGGTTGAAACTTTTGCTTTCCTATATGCGGAATCTGCTGAAATTAAATTTTTAAAATGTTGGAATCTCCAACTCCTTATTGTAAGCTTCAAAAATGATGCCTTCTAAGTACAGTAGAAAAGCACTTGTCGCTCATGTTTAACCTTCTTAGTGCCGTGCAGCCGATTTTTCAGCCATGGCTTTTCGTTAAGTTTCTTCCTTCACGTAGTTGAAGTTCTTGTTGTTAGATGGCATAAAAATAGCCCTGCAGCATTTTTGGAAGTAATGTACGTGGCCAAAAATTCGGCCACGCGGCTATAAAAGGGTTAACATCTCATTCTTTCATTTTGCTTGTTAAAATGTTTAATATATGTTTTTTTTTTTAGATAGACGGGCATATAGACGGGCACCTTTAGGATATGAAGCGATTTTTCGTTTTAAAGAAATTTCTGCACCTTCTTAAACTAACATAAATTATTTAAAAAAAAAGAAAACAACAATTGTTTTAAAAAAAATGGTGGAGGTTATGAGTTTTAAATCTTTGTAGAAAAAGCAGTAAATTGCATTGGTTTAGTTTTTTCCCCCATAAACTAGTGACTTTACATTTTAAAAAGTTGGAATATATCATATTCAGCATGATGACTACTCAGATTTTTTTCCGCCATCATGTAACGTTTTAGTAGAGTTGACTCCCTTAATGCTTGTACCTCAGTTTCGATCGTTTCGATAGGTCCATTCGCGTGAGTGCATGCGTGGTGGGATATCATCGTGAAATATCTACTTACATCAGAGGAAGGGTTCAGGCCCATGCAATCCCCTACAAGATAAATTGGATCTGCCTCCTTCCTCGAGCCATTAATGGACAAGATATATGGAAGATGGGTCATGGGAATGAGCTGGCAGGAAAAAGTGGAGCAGGCTTGCAGGAAAAGGGGTCATCTTGATGTACAAATGGATCGACCATTCTTTCGACTTCCTTCGATCCTTCAAATATCAAGTCGCGTTTCGGTACAAGCATGCAAATAGACGATGGAGATATTATGCGATGAATCACTATGCAACCAATACTATGAGAGACGGAGTTGAACATTGCGATTGCGGATCGATGTTCTCGGGAGGAATGACGTGGAAGGAGGAACAATCCCTTTACGTAATTCTCCTTTTTATATTGAGAGGAAGGGAGCGTCTTCCTTCCTCCTTCCTTTCCTCATGAACGAGGAAAGGCAGCAGGGATTCTTATTCGTTACTTTATGATGACAAAGTTTATCGCTCTCCCAGTTGGACGTTGGCTCCTGGGGTGCCTCATAAATGGCAATTACAAGTGCAAATGTATGCATTACCGCATGCCAAGACGCAAAATGCAAAACAAATCGGACTCGTGAGGACCACGAATGTATCGCCAAAAAATACAACAGGACGTTAAAGCCGAAAAAAATAACGGAAACGAATAAAAGGTTTATATCGTCGACGATTTGACAAAATGGGTGATCATGCAAATTTAACTTTTCTATAAGAAATTCCCCATTTTGCCGACTGTAGAACGATGATTGAGGAACGTTCGCCCTTCCACTAGAGAGCTGAGACTCTGTTTAATGGTGAAAAATTGAATATTCCTCAAATCTCATTCTGCCCGTCCAAGAAGGGGTGGATTTCTACCCTTCGGCAAAACTGCATATTCGCCCATTTGTCATCGACCATATAACAGATATACGAAAAAGAATAGAGCAGAGAAGGAAAAAAATAAGTGTGAACTGTTGCGGATGACGGCGCTGCCACGCTTGCTCCTTCAAGTTTTCATTTCTCATATATCAGGTTGTAAAGGTGAAATTTAGACATTTTCCAGAAAACAATTTATTGACAATTAACTCAACAACGACTAGAGTTCAGTCTTGCAGGTAATCACCATCAATATCAATCACGATATGCACACACGTCCACAATGCCCACTGGTCACTCTACTTATACACCTACATAGAAAATTCTAACATTTTCCAGATTTTTCTAGAAAAAATCGAAATGTCTTACAACCTGATATATTAGATACATAGACGATCGTTACTGACTGACTTGACGCAAATTCTAACAAATTCTAGAAGGGTAAGACATCTGAAACTTAGTACACATGTACCTTTTGGGATGCAGAATTCAAAGAAAATCCCACTTTGGAGGTACGTGCCCTGGGGGTACACATTTTGGGGGGAAACGTTTTTCTTAAACATATTTTGACAGACGAGGATGGCATTCAGAGAGCTAACCAGATGTGCTAGGTTCGGTGGTGTAGTAGTAGCATATCTGAGTGGCAATCAGAAGGTCCGGGTTCAATACCT
>CAJPEV010000364.1:5760-85489 GCA_905338385.1 Darwinula stevensoni | reverse complement strand
AGCTATTTTGGAGATGCTTGAGAGAGACGGAACGTTGCCTGACTTCCCGGGAGAGGTGAGATCGAGGATGGTCCTGTTTGGGGGAGTATTATACTAAAATGAAGCCTCACAGCTTCAAAATGTATACCACCGGTTAGGATAGAATCTAAACTACAAATCTTGTGAGAAAGTGATTTTTCGTCAATCGTGTTATTGTTGAGATGTAGGACGGCGTCTGATGGAAAAGGAGGCGTATGATAAGAGGTATTATCAATTGCGTACGTTTGTCTTCCTATATGGTCAAACAGCCAAAAAAAATTATACCACTGGCTAGGGCAGACTCTGCACTACAAATCTTGTTTGAATGCGGTTTTTCGAAAACCCGACCGTTTTCGAGATAAAGGAGGGAGAAGCGAGGCAACCCTTCGCGGTCCATTGTTGAGTACGGGAGCACGTGGCATTGTTTCCCGAACTCAACGGCTCTCCGTCCACAATCAGCGCACAGCTGCGCAGAATCCACTTGGACTCCGTATTGAGATTCCTAACTTCCAGGCGCATAAGTTTATTCGAGTATCACACATACACGTGACAATTGCTTTTTTTTAAATCCCACCCTAGCGCTTTGCCTGTATAGAAGAGGAAGTCTCCACACTCAAACGCTTACTTCTCTTCGTATTTTTATATCTTCCATCGGTCGATGAGCTGCCTTCCAAGCCAATACTAAGGGCAAAAGGGGTTCGTTAGATTAAAAGTTTGAGATATTCTAATTTAGAATGCAGTACCACCATACGCATACCACCATACGCAGTACACGGGGGCATACGCAGGAGGGTCCCGACCGTCCCGCGATGGTTGCGATAAGGCCGTCAGCCTTATCGAGGGGCGGGGGAGGGGGGCGTTTGCAGGAGCCAAGCCCCTAACAACGCCTCCCACCCCCTTCCCTGAGTACGACCCTGCCATCGGTATAGTACGTGTCCACTTGGTCAAGACCGTCCACTTAGACCCACATTTATTGCGTCAAACAAAAAAGGATTGAGAACTCTGAAACATCAAAAGCACTGAACAAGGTTTTTCAAGTCCTGGATGGATCATCACATTGGGTACTGACGTCTATCAGCGAGGATGTCCCAGAACGGAGTCTCGCTGGGAATCCTGCGACCAACAGGAATTCAGGGCCGCCTATGCCCTTGCAAGCAAGGTTCGGCGCAATCTGGGCAGGGAAGGGTTTGCTCGTGGGTATGAGCCTCTCTTCTTGCAGGAATCGCAGTTACCGCCTTGTCAGAGCGAATAACTCCCATCTCGATGACGTTAGGGTCTCGGGACCGTGGTAGATCGGCCACTCCTAACTGCTATGAAGTGGATACTGAGAAAGCTGTTTAAATAGGGGAACTTCTTTGTGATCTCGTTTGACCTTGAGTGGGGCAATATGTACTATACCGAAGGCAGGGACGTACTCAAGGAGAGGGGGGGGGGGGGGGGGTGCGGGGGGCGTTGTTAGGGGCTTGGCTCCTGACAACGTCCCCCCGGTTCGTAATATCGCAACCACCTCCTCGACCGTCCTGCGTATGTCCCCGAGAGATGGTTGTCTAAATTGACGCAGTTGACTGTATTCCTTGAGTGGACGCGTACTTTATCAGGTTGTAAAGGTGAAATTTAGACATTTTCCAGAAAACAATTTATTGACAATTAACAACGACTAGAGTTCAGTCTTGCAGGTAATCACCATCAATATCAATCACGATAAGCACTCACGCCCACAATGCCCACTGGTCACTCTACTTATACACCTACATAGAAAGTTCTAACATTTTCCAGATTTTTCTAGAAAAAATCGAAATGTCTAAATTTCACCTTTACAACCTGATACAAACCTTGGGGGAGTTTTATGAAGGCCTAAAGACGCAACAAACATATGAAGACCTAATTGACGCATATTTTTGTTGGAAAAGACGACGAGGTACGGCAACGAAGCCCGACGAGCCGTTTTTTCCTATTTCAACATTCCAGCCGTACTTGTAGTATTGAGCAGTGTCTTCACCGTGTCCTTTGATAGGAATGTGAAAGGAAGAAGAATGCCACACGCACGGTTTTCGACCGTCGCCTGGTTCTCAAATGTAACGGATCGAAGAGCCGAGGCTTTCTCATTCCGTGTAACTGTACAAGGTCAGAGAAAGTAATTGCCTTTCCAGGATCTCTCAAGTGCTGTTGTGGAATGAGTATCCCCCGAAAAGATGAAGGCATGGATAGTGAATTGAAATGAAGTGGTTTATTCACCAAACATCTGTCCGGCACGAGGGGAAAAGGTAATGAGGATATAATGTCACGAAGAGAAGGAAATGGAACCTGAGGCCTCGATCGCACAGCGAAATCAGTACCAACATGATAGATATTGACATTTTAGAGTAAAAGTAAGGTTCTCTTAGCAGAGATTTGATTATCTGTAGGACGACCCTGATCAGAAGTATAATCATATTTTTTTTAGAAGTAATAGGTCCCTGTGGACGGTAGGCTGCAATCACGCAATGGAAAAGGGATGAATGCGTTCCTCCTGCTTTCGGTAAGAAGGCAGGAAGACATCCTTCACTATTCGAATTTATAGTGTGGAGAAAGTTTCCAATGAATACATCTGTGTTCTTGCCTGAGATGGAGCTCAACCTTTTGAGAAGTTTTCAAAGGAGGCTCATGAATCCCTTATGAGAACACCAGAATAAAGAGAAAATGCATATTGGATGACGGGAGCAATGCAGGCGTCAACAAATTTGCTCAGGCGAGTGGAAGAGCCCGCTAGCTGACGCAAGTTTATAACATGATGCGATTTGCCATAGAATTTGCGGTAGACAGCTTGAATTTGCGCAGTAAAATTCAGATATTGATTAATATTCTCTCCAAAATGCGTCAGTTATGATAACTTATGATCCAAAACCGCAGAAAATATAATCCATACCCATTATGCCAAACTGCCTAATCGTCAGTGTTACTGAATTTGGAACGGATGCTGAACATCAGGTAGCCGGAAGCTGAGAGAATTTCCAGTAAAATCAAATTTTTTCGACATTTTCTATCGATCGCGATATCTTGAACGCCTTAGCAGTCTTCAGTTCCAATCTAGAAGGCATCTTTCATGCATTTTTGGGAGCCCATTATTTTACCTACACCTGAGATCCTCAGTTGCTCTTCTTTTACACTCGGAGTCGCTGTTTCCTGTATTGCGTGAATCCAGGAATACGTGGTTTTGGATTTTGCCTAGAGAGCTACTCATGATTTTCAATTCACTGAGAGTCTTCGCGACTATTCCCTCCAAATTCTAGCGACTCGCGCACCTCCGAAGTGTATTTCTTCCTGCATTAGCTCTCCTGTACTTGTGTATCTTGTATGTGATACAATCCTTGCCTCTGCTTGGTTTTGGCCCTGTGCAATGCAAGATGAACGCGGAGGGGCTCATAGCTCTTAATACAGTCAAGTACATCCAGCAACCCTGCCATTCGTCCTGTGGTTTTGGCATATATACGCCCGCGTTTCTGATCCACATCTTATCAGATATCAAATAATTTTTTGCGTTTTGGATTATAGTAATTTTTTATGACTAAATGGAGCGTCTTCCACTTCAGTCACTTTGGTTTTTGAATCGATGGCTTCCTTGCGCCCTTGCTGTACTTTTTCTGGATTGAAACATTAGCCCTCGCTTTCAGGCCACAGTTCATCATCATATGAAAGTCTTGTACTGTAGCTGTTGAATTCTGCTGATCGACGCCACGAGAAAGATGTAATCTGCAATTTCAGTATCGCGCCACTTTGGCCTCTCTTGTTCCCTTGAGAATCATTTATGCTTCCGAATTTTCCTCGTGACATGATTCTAAAACCCATTTTCTTTGTTTCCTAATGTCTTTATATGGTTGTCTACTTTGTCTCCCCCTTTTCAATGAATTTCAGTTGTTTTTTATATTTTTTATTCTTTGCTTGTTTTGTGTACGCGTTTATTTGAATTTTTATTCACTTATTATTATATATTTTACATGATCAATTCTTACGATTCTTGTGTACAATACTTACTAATTTGAAAAAATCAAAAACTTTTCCCATTCCTTCACTGCCCTTGGCTCGATCCACCGCGGCTCGCAAGTTGAGAAAAGCTGGTATACGTGCTTCTTCCTACCGTTACACACATTCGTATCGAGCGGACATGACTAATGATATCATCTGTCTGCATGAGCTCCCTTGTTCCTTCTTTCCTATTCTCCATGTTCCTCTCTTTCTTCCCCGTTGCATCTCTTCTGCATCTTGCACCTAAAGCCTATCATTTCATAAAGGCTCATTTGGCCGAGGCGTTCGGTTTCCTTCTCTGTACTCTTTTTCACATGTGCCAAAATCGTGACTCATCCATCAAGAAGTAAGTGTTGCTTATATTCAGCTATAGAATTTTGAAAAATACGAGCGGAACACTCATCTCTTTAGGAACGAAGAAAGACCTCAGTAAGTCTCTACTCTGATGCGGAAAAACTCCGATCGATTTCTCAATCAACATTAATGAGTGAAGTGTATGGATTATGTGGCAATGACGATCATTTCAAGGGCAAACCAAAAATAAGCCCCTTGAGGTGAAACAAGTTTGCAAATTCTCTTTCCAAATTTCTTCCAGGTCTACTTGCATTCCATGAGAAGTCAATTTTAGATAGCCTTTTGGCCCTGGCTCTTTTCCCACTTAGACGTTTTGGCCTCTCGTGTGTCAATTATTTTTAAATGTAGGCTTCTTGCTTTATTACGTGAAAAAGGAACGTTTGAAAGCAGCCATTTATAAGGTTTCTTCCTTGGTTAAACCCCTCATCTATAAGGCGAGACGTAAAAGCTGCTGACGTCGAATTTCATGGCTCTGAAAAATGGGAATGGCTTGCGGTTAAGGATTAAGTTCCGAGAACAGCTCCTGAGAAATTTTCCCTTATCTCGGCAATCCGACACTTCGGGGATTCACTGCAACAACGACGCAACACTACGACGCAAGTCGTAGTCACAACAGAAAATTTGCATGTGGTTTTCCGCACTTTCGTTACTATTAAAAAGTGAAATGTAGCTCACAGGTTTCTCGACGTGGAGACGAAGGATTCCTGTTAGAGTCGATTGCGAGCGTGGAATGGTGCCGGTCCACCTGTTACTCTTCTCGGGAATGAGAGCCTGAATAGAGGGGATTTCGTCCTGTGAACGTCGATATGGGGCGGGCAGGAACGGCGCGTCCCTGCGCATCCTCACCTCGCCGAGGGGGGGGAGGATCCATTCAGCGAAAATCCTCTCTCCCTTTCCCCCTTTCCCCCTTTCCCCCTTACAAGCGAAGCCTTCTAAGGAGAAAATCCGATTAAATCGTACAACAGGCCGAATTTAGATGCATCCGCCACTTCCATTCACCGTTTGTCTCTCTTTTCTTAGGCGCATCTCACTGTGAAAATTGACGAACATCGGTTGAAGAAGACGGAATGAAATCTGAATCGTTCCACCTCTACCATATGGTTGTTTGCTGCTAAAGCATCAGTAAGAAGATCGACAAAAATATAATCCCATGCCCTACTGCAGTTAGAATACACAACGTTTGGATAGAGGCATATATTTTTGCAGTTCATGTAATGCAAAAACTGCTGTCTACCATACCAAGGTCAACGAATGGCAGTGGTCCTACAGGAATTGAAGAGGTTTCCGGAGACGTAGGCCACAGACAAAGTGCGAGAACTGGAATCTTGGTCGTATTCATTCCTTCTCGTTCCATTCATTCGTTGAGGATCACTGCCGTTCGAAGAGAGAGGAGAGTTCCTGTCACGCATCGTCTCTAATGAGAATGGCTGGACAACGTACTAACGGGCCATTTTCACACCATCGTTCGAGCATATTCACTGAAATTTGTTGTGACATCGCCATTTAAAATCTCTTAATTTCACTCTTGGCTTCGTTATTTTTACAAGGGTTTCTCTTAACTTAGTCACTGCTATCTGCTATGAAATTCTCTTGTAAGTCTTATTTAAAAAAAAAATAGAAATGACACTTGCCATTTGCGTCGTGACCTTTCATTTCATTCGGGATATTTTTAGTGAGCTATCTCACGCCCAAGGGCCACCTTCCAAAGAAGAGGAGGGGGCCTCCAATCTAAGGGAGGGGACTTCCAACGCAGGGATGAAACCTCCGAGCATTGCTGGTCTGTAATGATCAGTTTGAGTTGGATGAAAGTCATGGTCGTGCTCGGATCATACGATAGGTTTTTCTCGTTATTGTATTCTGGCATGAACCACGCTGTCAAAATTCCTGGGCATGGCAAAAACTATTTAAATTAATTCTTCAGAAATAATAAAGATATGAGGTTGATGCAAGCAATGATGGGACTGGGAAAATACATTTTCGTGGTTTCCCGAGAAATACTGGTAGTATGGGTGTCTTGAACCAGTTCGATGACCAGTTCGTAGACTAAGGTTCCATTTCGACGTTTGATGGATGAGTTTTGCCGATGCCGAGAAGAGCGTCTTTTTTTCCTTTTTTTTTTTTTTTACAAAGAGATGTCATGTCTGCCTTTGACACTTCAATTATCCCAATAGACCTATTTACTGAATGACGCGTGGCGGGGAAGGGAGGAGCGGTGACACAATTTTCCCTCGCCTCTGAGCTTAAGAGAGTCACAGGCTATCGGGTCGCGCCAGATCATCCTCTTTTTCTGTCTCACTAATTGTGTCCACTTGAGCAGAGCCCTCTGCCCTTTCTAAGGCCAGCAAGGGTCATCGCTTCACGAGGGAAGAAGGGTGCTGTGCTCAGCATTGTCTTTTCAGAGTAACTGCGCTGGAACCATGAGATCTTTCTTTATTGTGTATTCGAAGCTCGAGAATTTCGCGCTCGGTATAGGTAGGCGGTCCTCAACCTTATCTTAGTAAAGACACACATTTCTGGCTGCGAGGTACCGACGGCACCCTTGTACATCCACATCTACAATTATATAGGAACAACTCAAACTTAGGAAAATCAGGACCTTTGGATTTGACCATTAAATGAATATTCTGAACTCGCTTATCAAGGTAATAATTTCATGAAGATAAATTCCAACTCTTCAATTTTAAATTTTCATTTCAGAGGTATATCTGTGCCTAACCCTACTTTGAAAACAAAGATGCAGCTCAATATTTGAAGTGAACCCCCTCTGGTTCTTTATGACTCCCAAAGAGAGCTGAATGTTTTTTCATGTACCCAGAATGAGAGGATGTGTACGTACGCATGCATTTATATTTAGAAAAACAAATCGGGATCTTCATTGTCGCAAAAATATTGATATTAGCAGTCTTTCTTGATGGAGCTCTTTTAATGACATTTTATTTCACGAATACGCAATGAGACTCGCTGGTTGAGAAAATACTGATGCGTGATTCATCCAACCGGTATACATTCCTATCGTTCGGAACATGGAATGGGATCACCTTGTCTTCGCCTTGGCTTCTTTCCCCCGAAAATTTCTGATATGGGTCGATTCGTCGAACGAAACGATATTGAAGTGATTAGACTGTCGAATGGCTGTTACATTGAACTCGTCGGATCATGTTACGTTGAACTCGTCGGCTTGGCAAATCATGGAATCCCCATCCGTGGAATTGAAACCAGGTACCGAACCCGGGAAGCGTATCAGGTGAAACCGTTAGTGCCAAATTGAGGCTGCCTGGAGTTTACAGGTTAAGCCTCAAGTCAGACCCCAAGTCAAGAGTGGTTGCTCCTGCCGTGAATAACCTATGAACCATTAGATGCTTTAATTATAATAAACAAGGAGCAGTGTAGGCGTCAGTAACTAGACAGTAGATGAATATGCTCCCACAAAGCCATCTATCTTATGAAGTATAGATATGCATATACGAACGCTTGACCTTGACACGAGATGTCAATATGGCCACGCGTGCCTCTTCGCGCCCCTACTCAAACCCTGAACTTGAGTTGGAGTCACTCGACGAGTATACAGTAGATGGGAAACGGGGAGAGGAGAATGTTAGAGGGGATTGGGACGTCATAGCGCAATCAGGGGTTTTCGAGCCACCTGAGCTCGTTGTGTATTCATCGGATCTGAAAAATTCATGTTAGGTGATGGTTGAATGATCTTGTTTCTTACCCGAGTAAAACGGTTGCCAGGAGATGGCACGCCCACGCAACTCGACATGCAACAACTTGACAGGGAGTATAATAACCATTGGCCCTCCTTGTGCCGTGCTGGGCAATCCAGCACAGCCTCCCTATCCTAATGTAATAAAGGAAAGAATGATAACGTTCACGGATTGAGTGATTCCGGAGTCAACATGGCTGTCAAATAAAGTGACTAAGAGTACCCTCGTACCATACAAAAATCCGTGCTATTACCTTTATAGAAATGAGAGATTCAGGTGTTTTGTTCATCTCCCGTTCCTGGATGCTTCAGAAGTTGAAGAGGTGCCGAAATTAGTTGAGGCAAAACTAAACTAAATCGATGCACGCGATCAATGCGAAGTTTTGCAATGGCTTGCTTTTCTGTGTGGCAGAATTCCATGACCTGAGATTGCTGTTTTTTACCCCCTTTTAGACATTAGTCGCTTCATCGATAGAAAATCATTATCGACATTGCAGTTTTCTACTTTTTTCAGCGATGCGAAGACGTTCAACGATATGCTCCATTCGACATTTCTCAGGAACTAATTCCTCCAGAGAAGGGGGAAGACCGGGAAGACACTCGCGAAACAGACAACGACCCACGCATCCACGTATGCGACTCCACCTTCCTCCGTAAGCGCGGATCTCCGTTCTCATTTCTTCAACATCTCTTGTCGCTTTACCGTGAAACGTAAAACTCGTGGTCGTATCTGATCCTAGGTCTATCCCAAATGGCATCGCGAAACTTCGTATAGATTCGAGAATTTTCAATTCGTTCATGCATCCATGTGCGCATCCTTAGATTTGAAAAGGCGGAACCGTACTCTAACGAAGCGCCGGAGGAAAACGTGATTCGAGGAGGAGAAATGATTGGATGATTTTTATGGCATTCATTGTGTCAGTACAAGAGTGAAAACATAAACGAGACCTCCAAACGAGAGGCATGTAATGAGAGCCGAGTGAAATTCTGGCATAGACGGAAGTCGCATGTACTTCGTGGCCGGAATTGAGTCTCCGTTCTGGTCTGCTCTTTCTCAGGGCATTTTCCTCGCATGCCGACGGAAAACCTCATAGTCTGCCCTTCAAACGAGAGAGGACAGCAGGGAGAACCCGGAAGCTCAGAAAATAACGCCAGAAGGGCCATTTGCTTTCTCTTCGAGATTTAATCTTCTTTGCCACTCTCTAAAGCAGCGGAACTCAAACTGAGGCCCGCGAAGACTAAATGTTCTTTGCAGTGAAAAGAAACCAACAATGAACATCATAACCTGACTGGATTTTTTAAATTCGTATTAGTATCCTTTTTTTTAAGTGCGGCCCGCGGAAGTTTGATCACGTCCGTATGAGGCTCCCGGCTCAAAAAGTTTGAGTACCGCCGCTCCTCTGCTTATCCTTAGAGAAGGATAAGCAGAGGAATTGGTGAAACGAGTATCAGAGGTGGGGGCGGCGCACCTAGGAATGAGCATTTCAGCTCCGACACGCGTCCAATTGGGTTGAAAATTTGCCGACCTTCTCTCGTTAGAACTGCTTTAGAAGACATGTACTAGTAGTAAGTGGTCAAACTGGTCTGTCGACTTTTCCTTTGCATTTATCCCTTTCGCTACGGAAGGCGGCAGTGTGCCGCCCACACGTTAACACTTTCGCTACGGAAGGCGGCAATATGCCGCACACACGTTAAGGCAAGAGGATGATGAAATTCACAATTTTTTGTATTTGTGATCTAATATCACCTTTTTTGTAAGCAATTTAGCATTTATTTAGTATTTAATGTCTGTACTTGAAATCTTGGACCACTCTTTAAAAAAAAAATTGATTTAACACTTTCCGTGCGGAGCAACCCATTAATGGGTCACTCCACATATAATTCGTCGTAGTCGGTTTTACTGCCGCACGGAACGTGTTAAGCATTTTTAACCTGAAGCTAACAACCCCTTCTTCATGACACACCTTACATTTTGGAAGTATTTAGGAAACGTCATGAAACATGAACCCACGCACCGGATGGCAGACATTGTTCCCAAGATTGCTTTAGAACAATTTCCGGAAGGCATTCCGGTCGTATACATCCAGACCCACGGAATTTGTACGAGATCGTGTCGTGGAATCAATTGTGATTCACTGAAAATGCGTAAAGATCATCGATTTGAGAATGGATCCTGCATCCATGGAGCGCTACTGTGTTGGATTTCGTAAATGTTCCATATTTTATGGAGTCTATCACTGGTTTATTCATATTAGTAAATATCTCTCGGGTAATGGAACACAGTGCTAAGAGCTTGTGGTGAAACATTCATTATGCTTAGAATGTTCCAAGCGTCCATACTTTTAGAACCCATACATGTAGAAAGACTAGAGGCTAGTGGCAAACCCAGCAAGAACTGTTACAGTATTTCTCAATGAGTTTCGCACGTCTTGCAGAATGCTTGGCACTAGCGGGGAAACACTCCACACCTCTCTCAAGTGAATCGCAGGCATTGCATAATCTTTCGCGCCCCTTGCTCTCCTCCACTCCTCCAGTGCCGCTCAGAATAGCAAAACCACCTGGCAGACTTGACGGGAACCACGTCCGGGACTTTAAAAACAACGCTGCATTTCGTCGATACTTTCCGTCATTACTTGCAATTCAATCAATAAAAATATCGGAGTGTAGAACTCCTTATGCCTCTAATGCGTAGCAATATGCAACAGGTACGAAAGTCAATGGGAAACACTGTATCTTATATATTCATAAAAAGGGAATGAAATATTTATGCGTAAAAAGAGCATATTTTGAACACACCACCCAGTGACACTAAGGCTGCCAAAGCAATATGTCGTGGGCTTGAGAAAGGTGAGGAACGTATGCCTATATGTCGTAGGGTTTTGTACAATCCGGGGGATTTAGAAAATCTCTAATGGATCACAGGATTTTGATAAATCCAAGGATTTCATTGAAATCGTCTCGAAATGGCTCCATTGTATTCCTCCAACTATATAGGGAGACTCCATTTCACCCAATTTAACTTCCAATGCTTCCGTCATTTTGTATACCTCAAGAATGCAATGCATTCATCAAGACACCCGGAGGAAATGGAATTGACTGAAGTCTAAGCGTTTTCTAAATAAATCAGAGTTAAGAATTCGTGAAGTGCTGTTAAATGAAGGCAAATGAAAATACAGCCGTATCTAATTTGGGATATGCGGTATAGCGAATGAAAAATCTTGCAAAATTTCTCATGATTGTCAACATCAGGAGTGGAGACAGAGGAAGCATGGAAAGATGAAATCCATGGAAAGCGAAATCCAGTGCACCCTTCGTCTGAAATACTGCACAGGGTGTATGAAAAGTTTCTTACTATGTTTAAATTGTAATAACTTTCGTAATTTTTTAATTAGAACAATGGTTTTGGGGCCAAAAGAAACAAAACTTGATGAGTTAAATGATTTCATTGATATTTTTCTTTGCGGTAGCCCATCATTGTGCCAAAATTGAATATTCCACTCCGTGCACAAATAACTATTACCAAAGTTGTTACATTTTTAAGTTCATGACTTTTCATACACCCTGTAAATACATACGAATGGTTTAAAGACAAGTTACTTCGTGAATTTATGGAAAGGAGTAAGCAGACAAAGTAAGCAGACAAGTATATGGGGCACCAGAGACCTAATGAACCCCTCATTATTTGCCGCGAGGGAGGGAGAAAAAATTCAGTTTCTTTCCGAAAGTTCCATTCTCTCTTTTTTTTTCTCATTTCATTCTTTTGCATCGTTATCCCAGCCGCACAATGGTGAAGCATGTATCAGGATGAAACATGCTTCAAACGTGTATCACATGTGATGTAATCAATCTACCGCACATCGGAGGAACGCCTTTCTATCGAGCAGTGGCAGCTCGTGCTATTCAGCAGTAGTGGACCGTTAAAGGCGGCAGAGTAGGGCGTACACCACCTCCATCGACCATCTGCTACTGCTGAATATCACGAGCCGCCCATGCATAGGTATTTCAAGAGTAAAATCCCATTACTGATAAAACTAGTGCTAGTCGTGAAAATGAATATGGAAGAGAAGGATATTTTGTTGCTGTGGTTGTGGTCCTGGAGAAGAAAACGACAAAGGCTGCGTCGCTATTGGATACATCCCATACACACTCGGCTCTTTTACCGTGATGAAGTCTTGTTGAAGCATATACCCTCGTACAAAGGTAGCGCAGGCGCTATCTTGAGAAGCATGTATCATACACGCTTTTAACGAGATGAAGCTCGTCTCGCCTGTGGGTGGCGCCCCACTGCTATGCGTTCCATCCAATGAAGTGAAGCACTTTATTGAAGCGAACATCATACGCGTATGATGTTCGCTTGGATAAAGTGTTTCACCAGCGTGCAGCCGGCTTAATGGATTCATATGCCGGTTTTCTTCCACGGGAAGCCATTCTCAAGTAAGATCTCCGTTTGCTCATCAGATTCTGTTCGTCCACTTGCCTTGAGCTCTTGCCTGGTCTCAACCAAACCGTAATCAATATGCAGGGTGATACAAAGGTAACTGATTTTCTTTTTTTACTTAAAAAAAAGGAATACGTTGATTTAAGGAACAAAGGAACCTTCAAGTTTTCTTATAATGAACTTGAACGTGTACGTTGTCATTTTGAAGTCACTAACCACCTGTTTACTAGGTGTGCGGGAAGTCCCTTTACCCCTATGAAATTATGTGTCTAACGGGTCCGCATAGGCAGCGTCGTTGTCCCGGCGTAGAATAACGCATCGCTGAGTCCTGAGCGACATCCTGTGCAGCACGGTGGGTGCGGTTGCCATAAATGATGCAAGAACTGCAGCCCGTGAATTCTCAGTTATTAAAGCCACTTCGCGAAAATGTTCTCGATACAGCCTAATTGCGAATTCGCGCAGTGAGGTCCTGACTTCGTAGAGGCCATTTCAACGGTACTGGTGATGTCTCCGATCCACGACTGGTCCACCTTTCCGTGGAAGCACAGACCGAAAAAACGGAAACAATTACATGGAGTTAAAGGGACTTCCCATCCACCCTATGCAGTGGCTACGTTGGAGAGAATCTCTGCATTCATTGCTTGGACTTCACCGCGATTCTTTTCTCCGGCCGACCGAGGCGATCAGGCTTTGCGGCAAAAACATAGGTTTTGATATATGACTTCCCAGAAAAGAATTCCATCCGAATGAAACACGAGGAAAAAGGAACCCATGCCAAGAGATCCCAAAGACCTATCGAGCTTCTTGGATATGTTCCATTCCCTCTCATTTCCTGGATTCCGCTCCAATGGATTTTTATCGATTTCAACCCCCGAATACTTCTCTCAAGAGATCTTTCCTGGAAAGGTGAATATAAAGGTTTTCGCCTTTCGCCTGATCGTCTGATTTTGTGGCATGCGTTCAAATGGAACTTCCGTTGCGGGAAAACTGATCTTTCCTTACCGATCTCGTCAGCGTTCTTTTCATACGTAGACAGGAAATATCCAAGTTCTCGTCATTATGAGAGCGCGATAAGTTCCAGATGAAAATGTGGGGCATACGTATGCCGATGGACAATTGTTTTATTGAAGAAAGAAGGCGCTCCAGATAGCGATCTACTGCCATTGTCCCTTACTAATGACGAATTACGACTTTCTACTCACTTCGCTGACGATGGTCGTTCGTTCACGAGGCTGATTGCTACTAGGTCCCATTGCAAAACGCATGAGTGTCGAAAGCCTCATGGAAATCTGGAGCTCCCGCAAGGAGAGGAAATTCACTCCAAATTCGATTCGACACTATCTAGAGAAGCCTACAGACGATGAAAGATTGCATATTGACTATTACCCTTCGCCGGACACTGAGCTGGTCGCATTAAAGATCTTCAGATTCCAGCTAATTTAAAGTTATTTATGTGTTCCAGATGGACTTAAGTAGACAAAATGGGGAGATAAGAGATAATGGGGAAATCCTTTAGAGTAAAACAACCAGGAGAATTCTCATTCCAGGAGCAAGCCTCTTGATTGCATCGCCATGAAATCATGGGGTGCGTCTGGAAAGTTATTGAGATTTGAGGGACCGTTCATATTGTTACGGAGGGGAAATGGGGAGACGGACGACGGAAGGCATGAGAGGACGAAAGAAGCCAAGGAACGGCCGGGAATTGAACCCGGGCCTCCTGATTGCCGGGCAGGTGTGCTACCACTACACCACCGAACCCAGGACATTCAGTCGTGCCTCTCGATGCCATCCTCATCCGTCACAATATGGATCAATGTCAGATATCAAAGATAGGTTTACCACTTCAGCCAATTACGTAACATGATATCTTCTCCTTTCTTTTATAGGACTTCTCGGATCTCTAAATTGTTTACCCTATGAAACTTTTCCTGCTCCGTAGCAAGGTCTTCCAAGTTGTTGACCTTATCACACATTTATTTTTAATTCCCTCTTGTTCTTGTTTTCATCCATTCCTTGCATGACCTTTGGCTCCAGACCTTCAACCATACTATTTAGATATGTCATCGATTCCTATTGGCCCTTCTGCTGACCTTGACCTTTTTCTTATACTTTCTCATCTCTGATTAGATTAGATTCGGCTTGTTGACAACTTGTTAAATAACTGGAAGAGAATCTGCTGCAAGCTCTCTAGCGCTGTTTAGATTCGCAGGTCTCATTGGCCTCGTTCTCTGTCATTTTAGTCCTTGGGCCAAGCAAGATGAGCACATCCACTTCATGGTTGGCAAGTATCCCCCATTGCCAACTAGAAATCTTAGGGATAACTCCACACAGGAATATGTTACACATTTTTTGCAATCGTCATCGCACTATGCTGCTTGATCATCGTCAACCTCTTTTTTACACCTTTTAAATTGAATAGTTCAATCAATCAATCAATTTAATTTGGTGCGTCATTAGCCTTTTTGAAAGAGACAAGGAAAAAAAGAGATGGCTTAACAGGAGAGTATTCAAGGCTCCTTAAGGCAAGACTTCTCAAGTTCTTGGTTTGAATTTTTGGTAGCATGGTCATCTTCCTAATTAGTGGTTATTTCGAGAGAGTGATTCCACAAAGCTATCGAGTGATTTGTGTCAAGGGGGAGGCGAAAGAACGTGCTTTCTGCGTCACGGCAGATTTATGACGTGGGTTTTTTTTTCTGAGCCTTCACATTTCGCCCGGAAATGTGCCCCACTCTCCGGAGAAGCCTTTTGAAGGGTTCGACGTCTTTCTTTGCCAGGAAGTCACAGTAGACCGGAGGAGCGCACAGGAGAATGGAGACAATGCAGCAGTCTTTTTAAAAGGCAGCGACTGGTTCCCTGATCATGTGAATGGATCTCAAAAGACATTCTGCGAAGAAGGAGAGGTTGTAACATATTTTATAAAGAGCTTGGGACTGGTCGAGGGAGTGAAGCTCATCATCGATAATAATATCTTGGTGTTTGATTTCACCCTTGTAATGACGGTGCCGTTGATACTGACATCCTTCGAGACAAGGTCTAAGAGAGTTTGCGAATGCCTCCGTTTTAACACGCACTCTCTGCCTTGAGAGATGAGCTTGTCTCAAATCTCTTTGAGCCTTTCTGGATTCAGGATGAGATCATTCGCGTTAGACAGAGAGAAAATGCGATCTATCTCTTTTAGGTAAATTTCGTTACCAGATTCGTTTCCGACGATGTGCAGAAGGGCTGTGTCATCTTCAGAAAGAAAGGTTTTAGGACGAAGGAATCGGGAGAATTTGAGCGGAAATTCTGCTATGATGGATGATTGATTTTAAAGAAATGCATTTTAGATATGAGGAAAGTAAAAAACGATAGCCGTATATCACACCCGTGCTAGGCAACTTGGCTTCTGATTGCGTTTCCATTTCGAATGGTTCAATATGCAAATGCATGTATACAAATGAACGGATACATTTGGATATGATGTCATTATTGCAGTTAATCTTATCGCAACCTTTGGTGTCAGATGATCGAGAAGAATGCAAGTTCTCGAGCGCAGTTATAGATTTTCCGAGCCCAATAATGATGCATGAGAGTCAAATCAATGGAAATTCATATTCGACTCCGCCCTGCATGGCAGTCAAAAGCGACATGAGGAAAATCCAGTGGGACAGGCCTGTCAGAAGCTGGACCTCCATCGCAGAGCCGTCATCACCGTAGTGGCTTGATGTCCCAACTTTTAATGGATGGACAGGCGATACTGGTGAAGGTCCTCCCCAACTCAGCCACGCGATCACAGTCGAAAATCCGCTCTTTATTTTATTCTCGCAGTTCTTTCACCTTTTCTATCTTGCTGCCTTTAAAGCAATCAGACGTTCTAGAGTTGCATTTGAATTTCCATCCCGCACTTTACGTTGTCCAAATTTGACTTGGAAAAAGCAATATGTTGCACTCTTTAAAAGATGGTCCCGTTAGTGAGGAATTCTTACAGAAAATTTTAAGAGAATGAAGAGAATGAAAAACATCGTTCTCTGTTCTACATGGTGAATCGGGGAAGCGTGTATGAGGATATATGAGGATGCTTTTCTTCTTTCGTAATGGTCAATGGGACATGCACAAGACTCGTTTATACTGATTCGTTTCCATAATGGGCGTCTATGGGAATAAGTTTATCTCTTTTAAACTGATTCCCATAGGGGACCATTGCGAGATCAGATTAGTTTAGCGTAAACGGATTTGGTGCATGTCACTCCATACCTGCAGAAAATTCTGCGCGAGATGAACCGTTTTCTCCGTCTGTCTTTAAAAAATTAATTTTCTTGAAATTTTCAGAAATATGTGGAATGCGAATTCAAGAACTCTAGCGGTCTTCCCCTTTCTTCTTTACTTCCTCCTTATTCCTCATCGTTTAAAAATCGCGAAGGATCACACCCCCAAAAGCTAGGAAAGAAGACTTCTTGACGTAAGAATCGCTTGCAAAGACAAATTATCTCTAGATTGATTCACTCAAAATCGTAACCTGTGGAAGCAGAATTCATGAAGAATTCACGTCTCCTAATGCACTTCTACCATATGTGGGCAAAGCGATCGTGGGAAAATGATTTCGCAACTATCGTGCCCTGATTAACCGGACATTTTCTAGAGGTGGAATCAGCTCGACAGCAGAATGAACTCCATTCTCTCGGCAACGAACCAAGTCTCTATCGATCTGCCAGTTCAGCTATTGCTATCGTGACCAGTCAGTTACCATAGGAAGCATTCATTTGCAAAAATAAAATTAATTAAAAATCATAGAAAGAGCTAGTCGATGAATTTTCCCACGGTCTCCCTGAGACAATTACTGGACTTCATTAATGCTTGCAGTAACTGTAAGAACTGGAGTGACGACTGGGAAGGGAGGTCATGACGAAAGAGGTTGGCGAGGAACAGCATTGTTGAGCAATTGAATTCCATTCACCCATTCCAATTCCAGTCAGGTTTCATCTGAAATCGTTCCAGTTCCCATTCCGTTGAACTTCTTCTTTTCCTGCTGATTCAATTATTTGCTGATTCCAAATTCATCTACCGGCACACGATTTATATTTAAATTCCTTTGAAAAAAAAAAAGCTCGTGCGAAACTATGTGGTACCATTAGGGAAACTGCGTTACAGAGGTGCGTAAAGTTATTCTAGCTCGTATTACAGCAAACCGGCCTGTCGGCCTCTCCATCCTTTCCAAGTAGAGAAAAATCACAGAAGACTGGAACGACGGATAGGATGGAAAAGCCCCCCTAACAGAACCAGAGATATAAACACACCCGAATGATTTCACTGGCTTCCGACCAGAATGCTGACTCAAAAGATATATGTAGATGGAGTCATGAACCGAACCTGTACTGTAATTGCCTCATCCAACTAACGGTCTGTTTGCGGAATGCTGTGGAATTCCCGACTCTGAAGGATGCCCCTCGAGAGAACGAGTCACACCGAGTGAAGAAAATCTCATGGCGCTTCCATTCTGATTCGCTGGTACACTCAGGACGGTTTATGTAATACCCTCGGGGGAAAACCTCACGATCCGTTTAAGTAAGAGACCTCAATCTTGAATGATTTCGCTTTCAATTCGAATGAAATAACTGCACAGAAAAAAATCTTTCGGAAACTTCCGAGTAAAACATTGACAACAAAATTGGCGTCTAATGTGCGGGAAAAGGAAATCCCGGTTTGATAAGCGGAAACAATGTTTCCTGCTTTCTCACGTGATCATACTGTTTTGATAAAACCGCGGAATCTCTCTTAGAAGCCTTTCTCTTTCTCTCATCGTACAGTAAATTCCGATTCCCCCCATCATCGGGATGGTTCAAATAAGAAGGGGAGATGTCGGGGTTTTCCGCCTTATTCAATTATTTCTTCATCGCGCTCATTATTCGACATCCTGTTTCTTCTCGGAATATTTCCTGGAAGAACCGGAGTTTCTTAGTTCTTGGTTTGCCCTCAATTACGCGTGAGATTTTTGTGCGCTTCTTTCCTGGAAAGGTGAAAAGTACCATTATTTCTGCTTGTTCTACAGTGCATCATATTCACGAGATACAATTCCCCGCGGAATTCGAAAAGATCGCGATTCGCACTCGTCCCCTCTCACTACTTTCTGAAGGCCGGCTGATTGACACAAACGTATTCATACGAAGTTCGCGTTGCCCGTTCGGTGTTAGCAGCTGATACCCTGGAAATATGGATCATTGCGCGGAGCGGGGCAGGCTGACTTTCCAGAGCAGTTCTTGTCCCAATAGGTAGAAGAAGCTACAATGCTCTTCATTTACTCCGTGTCCAGCAGGGCAATTAGCATTAAAAGACTATCACTTGGGAGTCAATCCTCTTATTACGATTTTATCAGGAGATCATTATTACGGAAATTTCAGGGTTCCCGTAGAGTCCTATGCAATTTGGATAAAAAACTGTAGGTGTCAGGTTGCTTCCCTAAGGCGTCGATACGGAATCTTCCACATTATCAGGAGGATAATTATACAGGGTGGTGCATAAATATCTCCGGGGTTGTAAAATGAAAGAAAAGACTCATGACAAATGACTTCATACTGATATCTGTTCCCATGGCAGCCTGGGCATGTGGAAATTCTAGGACAATCACATAGGTAGGTCACTTGTGGAAAATGACGTCACTAAGGTGACCGCCATCGCGCTCGACACATTCTCACTCACGGTCCACTCCATCGTGCATGACACGCTGCAGCATCACCACAGGCACAGCGGTTATATTTTCTCGTATGCGATTTTCTAACGCCTCCAAGGTTTGCAGGGTCGGCGGAGTGACCGGCCCGTACAGTTTCAAGGAGGACGACGGCGACACGATCACCATGAACGCTGCACGCTAAGTCCAAATGTTGCAGGTCGTTTTTGGACATGGAAATCCGTCGACGTGACCTTCCTCCTGGAATGCGGTTCCAGCATGATCGAGCGACGGCCCACACCGCCCGGATAAGCATGAATATCCTCCGCAGAATCTTTCCAGATATGGGTAACTTCATAGGCCATCGCGGTCGCCGAACCTAAGAGCTCCTGATTTTTTTTGTGAGAGGATATCTGAAGAGGAAGGTGTGCAAAACACGCCCTGATGACCGCCGTGCCCGTGGCGATGCTGCAGCGTGTCATGCACGATGTAGTGGACCGTGAGTGAGAATGTGTCGAGCGCGATGGCGGTCACCTTAGTGACGTCATTTTCCACAAGTGACCTACCTATGTGATTGTCCTAGAATTTCCACATGCCCAGGCTGCCATGAGAATATACATCAGTATGAAGTCATTTGTCATGAGTCTTTCATTTCCTCTTACGACCCCGGAGGTGTTTATGCACCACCCTGTATTATGATATGATACGATCTCAGAAATCCCATTCACAACTCATGCTCGTAAAACAGTCATTAAATAATTGCATGCTTGGAATTTTCCAAGTATTATTGGAAATGAGCATTCCGACACTAATGAGGTAAAACTCGTTGGTACATAGGTCGGGTTTTGGATATAGGATCCTTAGCCGTCATATTCCAGGAAGAAGGCGGGAGGAATTCCGCCAGTAGCACGAACTAGCATTTCATAGAAAAGGCATGACTTTTTTTCAGAGCATTAGGAGAAATCGAGGTTTTACTATGCAAATTCTTATTCGGAAATATTTACAACGTAGAATCCGAAAATTCCGGAAAAGTTTTTTACAGTAAGGGACGTTCTACAGGACTCAAATAATTCAGCTCCAGTTATTTCGGACGATCGCAAATGATTCGACGATATTTCCCCCTATGTGAAGGGTAAGATCGGCTCCCGCAACATTAGCGATCCTTTCATTCACTGTGCCAGACGACCAAGAGAAAAGTGGAGGAGGAGAGAGGATGCCTCACTCAAACTTTGAGAATCTGTAGTGAGTGAAGCCACTCGACGCACCGACTCCAACTTCCCGGCTATTTTCCATAACATCGGAAACTTAAAAGAATACTGGAACCCGTGAAGGACTTTAGTGACCGTGGGGGGGGCGGGGGAGGGAAATCTAACCCTCTTCCCATAATACTTTTAGACTTAGATGACTTCAGTGACTTTCTTCTGTTTTGAGAGCGACTGCTCCAACCCATCCCGTCCAGATAACAATTGCCTATCTTACGTTAACACATTGAACCCCGGAACCGTAATGTTACGTTTTGACACAGGCCACAACCCAGGAGTCCAGGACTCAATGTGTCAAATCAGAAACCTGAATGAAGAGGATGTGAAGCGCCTCTTGCGACGCCTCAAAGGATCTCTTTCGTGTGGACCTCATGGCATGACGTTTTTGTTAGCGAAAACCTGTGTCCGCGAGTTGGCCATGCCTGTAGCACCTTTTGAACTCGTGATTTCCCAATGAAACACCAGCGAACACGAAATGAGTTGAGATAACACTGATAACAAGGAAGATCCCTATCTCAGAGCCGAAAGATCTGAGACTTATTGACTCCACATTATTGTTGGAACCTTTGCGGATATCCTCGGCCACCTGAAGAAATCCGGTGCCCTTTCCACTCACCCCTTCCAGTTCTCGCATTAACAGGACTACGAACTAACGATATCCGTGGCATCTTGGTTCACTTGATTGCTTCCACTCTAGATGAAAGACCTCAAAGAAGAGACCGCTATCTTTTCTGAGTCTGAATGGCAGTCAATCATCGATTTCCTGGGGGAGTAATACATTCCCCGCTGACTCGTTTCGTCCTTATTGTGTTACAACCAACTCGTCATCCCGGACATTAGGGGACTGGCAATTTCGTCCGGATGATCGAAAACCTGATCGAGTGACCGCTCGTTTTTCTTTTTTTAGGCGAGAAAAAGTGCACCTCCAGAGTACTGAAAGTTGCCTTTATTTATTCAGTGCCTCTCTCCCCCCCTCCCCCATTAGGCGAATGGGAGTCTCGACTCATTTCTCTCAGTCGTATCGAAAAAATCTTAATATTTTTGCGCTCTGATTCTCACGGATGGGCGTCGGAATGTCGAATGCAGATACGCAGAATGGTAGTAATGTCGAAGAGCAATAATGCCGAATGGAATGGAGCCAGAATTCTAACTTAGTAGCGAAGATGAAATGCCGAATCAAGTAGAAAGTCGGGGAAGCCATGATGCCACTTTCACCTGCTTGCTTTACCTTGTATGCTTCCCTCATGAAGCAGATGAAGTCTAGCAGCTTGTCAATGTCCTTGCAGATAATTTAACCCTTTGAATGCGACCGTGAGTCCCTTGATGAAGGCATTGCAGGGCTTCTATGCAAATGCCGTGTGTGACGCGTGCATTCTTCCATTGTGCATCACCTGCTTTCTGTTTTCACTCTTCTTCTCCGACCTTGGCCTACAATGGCCGAAATGCCAATGACCGGCTGTATTGATGGTCATGTTTGACAATCATTATTTTGACCTTGATTGCTTTCCCGAAACCCATGTTGCTCTGAAAAATGTTGGCTCCTCGTGCTCCGACTAATGAAGGTAATAAAAGTTACTATCGACATTTTCTCCAGAGCCTTTTCTCCTCACGACATTGCTGTAATTCTGCATTGTCTCCATCGACATTTTTGCCGTCGTCTACTTCCTTGTCGACATTTCTTCTATCGACATTCCGAAGCGCACAGGTTTCTCACGAAGAACTTCTCCCGAGTCAGAGCACGCAGAGAACGCCTACTCATGAGGAACTTGTTGTGACTCAATTAACTAGGATGGATTAGACTGCCCGGATAAGAGAGAGACGAGTGCTAAGAGTGCAAGAAAGTCTCAATGACGAGAGCAATCGCTATTACTCTATTCCAGGAGATGGGAGAGGTCGAAGATGAGTTTTTTTTTCCGGGCTCTTTCTAATTCATGGGGCGAGGGGGACGGGGGGGGGGGGGGGGTGTGGAGGCGCTAGAAAGAGACCAGCAACCATTTTTTATGTCTTATACCATCTCCTCTGCTCGCATGTCCGGATTAATTGGGAGAATGGCCCTGGGGACGAGGGAATCCGTTCGTCTGAACGGGAGCTACGAATTAAATGCAGAGGTTTCATATATACCGCTGATTGAATGGGGTTTCTGCGGAGACTCTTTCTCTAATCCGAATTAACGGGCGCACCGGATTACTGACCTTCGGATGAACGACAGTCGACTTCATCTTTCTGACAGCTGCCAGTTCAAGTACATAAAGAAAAAGTGAGGAATTTGCCTGTCGTATCCATGTTTTTTTTTTTTTTTTGCTAGGAGGTGTTTTCTCGCCGTTTCTCTTGGCCGCACTGAAGGAATTCTATGCTCCCTTCCTCGCCGAAACCTTCAGACTGAAAGATGCTCATCATACCTCTACGTAGCCCAGGATCGGATCCGACGAAGGCATAGACTCGCGCTTCCATGAGATCGATTGAGTGACATGTGCTTTAAGGGAGGAAAATCTCATCATGGATTCGTCTGAATCTCGAGGGATGATCTTTGAAAATCAAGGCATGAAATGAGAGCTTCTACATGACCTATCCTTCCGATCCCTGATGATCCATGAAAAGAAAAAAGAAGACCCCAGACTCTCAAATATTTTCGAGTCGAAATCCATACCTCTCCATCTTCCCACCTCCACATTCTATAGATGTCTATGGATGCTGCTATTGCAGATCCTGTTACGCCAAGCATCTTCGGAATTCTAATGAAACTCCGAATCTTTGATGAGGCTTCGTAGATGCGTTCGAAGAATCCAAGCCGACTTTGACCTTTACTCATTGTGCGTCTTTCTCCTCGGCAAAGACTCCATTCCGGTTGTTCTGCTATTAGAGCGTCTTGCATTTTTTATCGGACGCAGCTTATCCAGAGATACAGTCGCATGCCTGAATCTATGGGGAAATAACGCTGGTGTTTCCCGGCACCTGCGTCATCACTTCGCTTGTGCGCCGCAGCTGGGGCCTAGCAACAAGGAATCAAATAGATCAGACTAGAAGGGATCCGTACCGAGTGACCCCGTCGCAGATTCCTTCTAATAATAATGAGATGGGACAACTTTCTCACGCAGAGAGAGAGAGAAGTAACACTTCTTTTTCTGAAGCAAGAAAAAAAAAACAGAAGGGAAAGAAGTCATGCTTCATGTTCTCTGTCGAGCCAAATTAAAGCATAATTTTATTAAACAAATTGAAGCGTGACCCCTTTTACATCTCTCTCCGTCTATCCTTTGAGTGCATCCCGTTTCATGGGTGCTCTTCTATCCCTATCTCGATTACTACGAAGGCCAGCATTTCAATGTCCTTTGAAAAGTGGACAGTGGTTGCTGCACAGCAAGCAGGGTTTCAAAGTCTTTCTCGGAGTAACGTGGGATTTTTGAAAATTAGTGTCCCATCCACTCCCGGGCTGATTCGTCGAATGCGTTTCATCCATTCTCAACAATCGTCATTCAAACCCTGCTAGGCCTATAAAGAAAGAAAGAAGTGGACTTTGTGTTCCCCCTCGTGGTGGCAACTCCCATCAACAACGGGAGGTAGCTCTTCGAATCCACCGTCGTACGGATTAGAAACCATTGTGATTTTCTCATTATCTTGATCATTATCATGTTCCCATGCAGTGACGACATGAAAACCAACTCATATTGTAGGATCAAATCAAGGAGTCATAATTTATAATGAGGTTCTTACAAGACTGTGAAACCTATTTGTAACCACTTGCTTTCGTAGAAGTTGAGGTGGATCATGGCATCTCAGCTTGGAAGAGAATGTTTCAAGAGGTTTCAAACATGGCGAATCAAGCCCAATTATGCCACTGATTATGTTGCATAGATTAAAGCTCCATCAATGCATGGGCACACGGTTGCCTCAAATTTCATGCAATATTCATTAAAATCGATCTGAGAACATTGCAAAAGTGCTGAAAACTACCTCGAAGTACTTCCTGTACATGCGAGCAACTGGCATCAGCAGGCCTATCAAGGACATGCACAGGCAAGGGCAAGACTTGTTTTTTTTTTCACTCTCGAATGGAATGCTTTTACACCCATGAAGAATGGAATTTTCCGGACATTTTTGCTTTAATCCCCCCCCCCCTTCCTGCTCATACCCTCTCTCTCTCTCTCTCTCTCTGTCTCACTCTCTCTCTCTCACTCTTTCTTTCTCTCACTCTTTCTCCCAGCTCCCTCTCATAGGATTCGCAGCGGACTGAGAAATGAGACCCTTCCAGTGTTTAGTAACGGTGTTCGGTCAGGTCGTTTTCATACCCGAGGCACCTTGATCATCACGCCCACAAGAGTGAGTGAAAGTGAGTGTGAGTAGGAGTGACCTCTAACGATTTTTATTAAACCGAGAGTACCGCAGGGATTGGCAGTGCAGTCTGAGTGCAACCCCTTCCCTGTCACTTTTTAGCTGCGACTTTCCTCAGTGGCTCAACTTCCATCTCGCGGTGCACGTCTCTGTTCCTCCTGGTGCGTTTCCGGGAGTATGCATGTGGCTATCTGTCTGTGCTTCCATAGTAGTCTCCATGAAACTCCTCCCATGGAAGTCGAGCTCAAATTCTTGAAACTTGTTGCATTTCTTCGAAGGAGCCTGTTGTGATATTTCGAATTCATGCTCTTGTGGAGTAGCAGGTGGTCATTCACTTTCCTCGTTTTCTCGTAGATGACACATATGCTTATTCTTATGTGCAGAATCAATTGTCGCCCTGACTTTATTATTCGTGCGGGAGATGAATCGTAAAATTTTGTTGAAAAACGAAAAAACTATAACTTGGAAAAAGTTAATATATATGTACCGGATCATGGTGAATGCACTGAAGTTGCATTCATAGACGAAGATGAAGTTGCATAGATGATAGATAAAGTTGCGTAGTGGTCATGATCATAAGTTAGAGCTTCTTTATATGTGTGTTCTTGCCTTGTCAAAATTATTTTCCTCCTTTTTATGTAATCGTAAGTAGATTGCAACCAGGTGCTTTAATGCATCAATGGACAGCCTCCTCGGTTCTGCAAAATCATACAATAGGTGCCCCGCAGGGCTCCATTACCTCGTACAGAGGTCGATGCTATTTCTTCTTCAGGGTGTCCAATAAGTCACTATACCATTTCAAAAAATCACACTAACTAAACAGTTGATGGAAATAGAAATAAGAAGTAACATTAACTGAAAGACAGCATGTCACTTGGATTTATATTTTTTTTTTTAAATTGAAATATTTCTGAGTTTTGAAAGTGCCTCAAATTCCCCCCAGCCTATATCAATACATTTAGCATGAGGACTCAGCACAAAAAAATCGCCGGAACCCCTTTTGAACTCTGATGGGACTCTACATTCAGGTTGCAACTTTTCTTCATTGCTCCAGCGTCAAAGCCTTTTCTCATGACAGTGAAAGCAAATAAAATTAAATAATTTTTTCTGTTTCTCAAGTTCCTGAAATTAGGAGAGAAAAGCATAAAGTTTAGCAACTTTGTGGAAGAGGATTCAACAAGGTGTACCAAAAATGTCCCTGAACAAGTACTCCTTTCCAATCTGCATTTGAAGCTATTTCCGCTTGAGTCTGATTTAAAGTCATTGCTGTGGGGAAAAAAAAACTCTAAAGAACGTTCTTTCCACCAATAACGACAACAGTGACCTGCATATTGCAGTTGGAAAATATTGCCGTTTGAAATGGTATAGTGACTTATGGGACACCCTGTACCGGCTCGCTTAGTCTTGACTCGCGGCTGCGATGGACTAAGGGGGAAAATTCTCTGTCCCGGGAAACTAAGTCTCTTTGTCGCGGAGCGTAGGTGAGCGATACAGGTTAGGTACGGAGCTATCTCCTGGTCCGCTCTGTTCCAACCCGCAGTCTCGATGAACAAGGGAGGGAGAATTCCCCCAGGCGTGGTCAGGCCTGTTCAGGGAATTGCGTTTCCTGGTCGCGGAGCGTATACGGTCCATACCTACCTCTTCAGGGCTTGAGTCGTTCTTGGATTCCACTACTTTACCTCCTGGTCGTGGGGGTTTCAAGACGGGAAGGTCGGTGGTCCCGATCAGATAACTCCGAGTTAAGGAATTGAGGAAAGCTGTTGGTACTCGCTGACCGTACTTTTCAGGGCTTAGGTCGAGCCTGTTTCCGGGTCGGCTGTCACAACCGTAAGGTGCTCAGGACTAAAGTCGAGTCTGATTTGCACCTGGGGACTACTGGTCGTCTGGTCGAGGAATGGGGAAAGGTCGGATGTTCCCCCCCGATTGAACTTTTTTTGTTTGGTTGGTTTTGTTCAATGACCTTTATAAAACATTCCCTTTACAAAAAATTAGAAATGACGTGAAGTAGCATACACATAGAAGAGGGAAGGGAAATCGCTGAGTTGGTGCAGGTGTTGAAAGATGCATGCGGAAGGAGGGTAAAGGATTCAGAGGATTGAGTTGGTCCGCAACCAGCCACCAGAGGGTGTCGACAGGCCAGGAATCTCTAGGAGATTGCATTCCCCGGGTGTCCTCGAGCGGGCGGGCCTCCTAGGGACCGTGAGGCCATCATTGACGGGACCTGATGTCCTTTAAGACTCCGGGCCAGGGCACTTCCATTCCAATTTCCAACTCCCAACCTAGGGTCATTATAGGCTTCCCTGGCTATTTTCACTCCGAGTTGGAAATTTAGCTTTTAGTTTCATGTACGCCTACAATAGCAGGCAATAGTAGGCACAATCACCGGGGCTTGCTAACGGCATCTAGCGGCCGGGGCTGAAAGTATATGTCAGGGGTCAATCACCCCCCTTTCACCGAGGTCACAGGATTTTAACTCCCTTACCGTGACAATACCAAGCAAGCCGTGCCCGTGACAACACCAAGCAAGCCGTGCCCGTGACAATACCAAGCAAGCCCAGGAGAGCAGTGATACTCTGACCAAGAAGAGAGTGAGGGTATATTTGTAGCTGTGGCGGAAATATAGCTTTTATGTTTTATTTCTTGCTTCCGTTTCACCTGCAGTGGGCAACGGAATCCTTGAGCGCACGGGCGCTCTACTCTGGATGACAGATGACAGGAAAAAAAAAATTCAGTAGGCAAAGCCCCGCGGGCCGCGGGTTGCTCATCACTGGACTACATCATGACTTTTCAAGAGTCTTGAAACACACCTACATATAATTATATGCAGACAACACTATTATCCGCCATTCTGACAAGAAATCAGAGTCTATCGAAGAGAGACTCGAAGAAGATCTGAAAAACCTATCCTGGGTACTTTGAAGAGCTGCACGTGGATGGATTTCATGTTACTCGACCGGTCGCACAAAGGGGTGCGTACTGAGCGCATCCTCAGTTTCCCTCGTATGTAAGAGAATATCCAAACTATCAACGTCAGTTTCTTTCTCTCCAGACATGGACATACCGGTACAAAAGCAATTCTGCACTAGGAGGAGGCCTTGAAGATGCAAGCTTGAGCTCGAGTCGGCAGCCCCTATTGATTGAGAACGATCGCGTCATGGCACCCGGTCGATGCGAATAGTCACCGATATATCCTTTGGTAACATCGATGTACGGAAATATGCAAGTGATAGTGTTCTGTGGGTAGAGAGGGAAAAAAGTATAGAATTCTGACTGCCGCTGTCACCACTCCGAAATTCTCCGAAGCGGGTCTCGCTGGTGTTGTACCACGTACTTACGGACGAATGGCTCCACTGAGCGACAAAGGGAAGAGTGTTCGGGGAAGATCCGTTGGTGGAAGAAATGAAGGAGTTTGCAGAGTCAATACTGGAAAGAAAATGAGACAGCGAACGAAGCAGGCGGGGCTTAAGATTCGTTTCTGTCCGCGTAACAACATCCCGTTCCCTTGAGAGGAAGTGTGGGACAAGACGCGTAATTCCCCTCATTGCAGCATCATCAGCCCGTCCACTTTTGCATGAGTAAGGTTGACGTAACGAATGCAGGAAATACTGGAGGATGGGAAAGAGGGGGGGGGGTTACATGTTGAACTGTTTTTTAGCTGAATCGGCTGTTTTACGTTACACGCACACCCAATCCGCCCAGAATACAGTACGCGCCCACACGCACGCTCTCTACGCATGAATCATTCCTTCTTACATGTTCCTCTCCTGCCAATGTTATCGCATGCAGATGCGTGCGACAGCTGTCACACGCGATCTTTGGGATCGATCAGTTCGTTGCATCTTCAACATCCGGGACCCCTTCTAGCGTAGGATTGCTAGTAGGTGATGCACAGTCTAGCCACAAAACCTGCTCACCGCCATGCCCATTGAGTCCTGCTCAGACATCGTGACGTGCGCTCGCTCCGATCTATGCTGCACGACAGGCGAATCCCTCATCCCATGTACGCTAAAAATACTTCCATGCTCTGACGTACCCAAGAGCGAAGTTTTGTCCTCACGTCCATCCCTTCGTCTGAGACAGTAAAGGCATAAACATTTAGAGACACCGACCGGGAGATAATCGTGCCACTTCCACCTTCTCAAGCCTCGTAATGATTTATGCGGTATTACCTGGCGCTGAATGTCTTGGCGGCAACTTAATAGAGTGCAGGAATCATTAGCGCAGGCGGCCATGATACACTTGAGAGGTTAGCGCTCCCTGCCTGTTCCATATAAAACTCAAGTGTCGTGATATCTCCTGCAGATGTCCCCACGACATGCACACCACTATTAATGGTTTCTCCATTTGCGCAATGCGCATTCCATTACATATGTGGAAAGCGTACGCGAGATCCAGTTTTATTTAGGTTCTTAATACGATATTTTTATTGGCATTCAGAAGTCAAAGGTCGTTGCATTGACATTGCTTAGACAATCATCTGCCCGTATGAAAATTGAAATAAAATCCATTTTCCATTTTCTACTTTCTGAATCGATATCATGGGATGTGGTACAGGGTGCCCCGCTTGAAAGTAACTCGGCAAGTCATTCCGTTTTGCTTCCTGTTGGAGGCCGTCTTCCATCATAGATGTGATAGTTCGTTGTGGCACCGCAGGAAATGCTTAAAGACTCATGCGGTCATGACTCACGTGGCGGCAGGTTGGGTGACAGGGGTTAGTCCAGCTGCGAAAGCGTCCAGAACGGTACGCGTTTGTGGTTCTCCTAGAGAATTAACCAGTTAGTGTTGTGAGCAATGCGGTTTTCATTACAGCAGCAGTGATTTATTGTTGATGGATACATTGAAAGCAAATCTTACAAGATTTATTGTGAAACTTTCGCGGAGAAGTTACCCGATGCGAAAGTGCCAGCAAAACGTACCATACAGAAGTTAGTGGCCAACTGGCAGGAAACAGTTTCCGTATGGGATGAGACACCAACTCGCGTTCGAACTGTGCGGAATGAGGAAACTACTCTTGATGTGCGAACACGAATCGAGGACGGCCCTCGTCGGTCAACACGTCGATCGTCTCAACAGTCTTGGGTTTCAAGAACGACGTGCCAAAGAGAATTTTGAAGGACTTACGAATCATCGTCTACAAAATCACTGTCGACGTTTCCTCATTCCGCATGAGCCGTTAAGCATTTCCTGCGGTACCACAACGATCCATCGCAATTATTGCGAAAGACGGCCTCCAACAGCAAGCAAGACGGAACGACTTGCCGGCCTGCTTTCAAGTGGGGCACTCTGTAGAATGATTGAAAACATTCTTCACAAGATTTGCCTATTAAATGACTTAAAACCTCCATACAAAATTTCGTGGAATTCCATGAGACATCCCTCACTCCTTGTCGGACATTACCTTTGAAGTGGAATGACCCTATTCCTATACCCAATAGGCATATATTCTGTACATGTAGCCTACATTCAACATATTAAACTTTTGACGCGTATGCCCGTATATATACGGGTTCATATTTTCACGCGGTGTCGTAAGCGCAAATGCAAGCTGGGGGTCATGAGACTGGCATGACAAGTGCTACCATCTAGCCATGTCTTCCAGGAACTTTTTCTGCGAATTTAAAGTGCAATTAATCCCATAAATATGCAAAAGAACCAAGCATGTACAGAAGAGGACCGATTCCCGGTACCAATGCGTCACCTGTGACGTCGGACTCTGTATCCATCCATGATTCGCAGAGTACCACATCTAAAAGCATTTTTGGAGAATAGAAGCTAGATAAATGTTCAAAATCATCTCAGAGATCTCAATATTCATATGCCCAAACGGTTATTTAAAAATGTATATTAGTACGATGCTTATTTAAGTAAGCAAAATAAATCTTTTAATTTTCTTATATCTTTTTTTTTGGGAGGGGGGAAGTTTTCCAGAAATAATTTTTCTCCAGCAAAATAGTGACAGAAACCTGAAATTCGTTGCACAAGTCGCTCTTGGGTTGCTAATTTCAGGGAAAATGCCCGTTATTTGGGACGTTCGTCTGATAAAAGTTAATGGTGCTAACCTCAAATAGCCAGTGATGTCACATAGCCCGAAGTAACTTGACGTCACATAAGAAAATGCCTTTACTTCGTGAAGTTTTTCCACTTCAGAAGGCGTGAGCGCCGAAGGCGCACGAATCGGATGAATTAATATATTTGTTTACATGATGTAGCTCCGAAGGCGAGACCCCTTTCGAGTTTGTTCATCCGAAGGGCAAACATATTTGCTAATGCAGAATTATTTATGCGTGTTTCTATTTGCAACATTCGTCTTGCCATCTACGGCGTGAATTTATCGTATCTCCGTGGGAGATAGGACAACTACGAAAGGTTCTCATTTTCATATGATTGACAAGACATGCAGCACGAACATTTCCAAGTCCCCCTGTCGCCGTGGCATAGACAAGAGGGTTAGTGGAAAAGAATTTCATGGTGTCCTTATTGTCATCTTTACTAAGCATGAGAAGGTCTCAGCAGTTGAAGCCATGACGGGAAGATCGCTCAGTCCAATAATACTTGAGACTTCGATCGCTTTTACCTGTCATGGTCTGAATTATTCCATAATGATGACGTCATTAAATCCCCAGACTCCAGTCTGTGGGGCTGAGAGAGGCTTATCGTTCGTCTCCATTCGTTCATGACGGCAGATAAAACGGGAACAATGACGTAAAGACTGCCTCGTCTCGAGGAAGATGAGTCTGCAACATGCAGACCCCAGTATATTGCACACGTCTAATACACTCAGGATACGTACAGAGTATTCAGGGCGTGAAGATTATGTTCATGAAGACATGCTTATTTTCCCTTCTCAATGCCAGGTCCACACGAGAGGAGGAGGAAATTAAATTGAAAAATCAAGATGCAATGTGCACGTGATGCCGAGATGAGAGTAACATTGACGTTGCCCGTAACCTTGACCTTCTTGGTGGTCATTTACACGACGTTGGGAGGGTCTCAACGATCCCGTCAACGGCATTTCCCCGATGACTTCTTTCGATTCCCTTCCCCAAAGTCCCGATTTCCCTTCGACTCCGACTCGTTCACGTCCGTCTCTCCGAAAGGGAATCATGAACCTTGGACGACCTTCGAAAAGCTGGATGGAAACGGAGCCAGTGCCGGTGCCGGGAAAATCCCTGAAATGCCCCTAAATTTTCAACGCCTGGATTTCCCTTTCCGAGATGGACACGACCACGGCAAGGACGACGTAGAAGCCCATAACGGATTTTTGCCATTCCCAATGCAGATTCGAGACCTGGAATCTCTGGAAGAGATTTTCTTCAATCTAGAGTCTCAGTATAAAGTTGCTAAATGTCGATCTCCGCTAGGTAAACCCGCCAAATGTCTCCCAGTGATTAGATGCATCAACGACTTCGAATCGATCAAGGATTTGGCCAGTGCAATCTGTCACCTTCCAAACGGTTCCCTGGGACTTTGCTGTTTCCACAAATTCAGTGATGGTGAGTTCCTTTCTGTTTTTCTCCAGTCATATCTGCACTGATGTTCTTCCTCTGTGGTCACGACCACAACCAACAATGACATTATAAAGGTTCATGTACGTTAAAGAACCTTCATCATGTTAATTCAAGGTTAAATTATTGCTGATTGCAGTGCATGTGCGATCTAAAAGGAAACTTAAGTTATTGCTATTGAATGTATGTGGAATCTAAAATTGTTGGAAGAGCCTATTCTTAGTGTCACAGAAGACATGCCGTGCGCCCATTGTGAAGCATATGTGCCAATTCATTTCATTTTCACTTTGTTTTATTGTTTTTCCATGGATTTTTGCCCGTCATTCGAGAGTAGAATTACGAAGGAGAAACGAACATGACAGTAAGAACTAAAGCATAAAAATCAAGTCCATCAAAATCGATTGTGGCAACATTGACGTATCAATACTTTCGTCAATAGTGCCTTCCCTGATTTTTGTACATGTACTGCGTCAATCTTTCTGACTAGGCGAGCCGTTCTTATCGTCCGTATATTGCATACCTAGTGCCATATGTTCGGAATGATGAACATGTGGAAAGGATCACGAAGGTCACATAATGATTTTTGCCAGTGAAAGTTCCTTTGACAATTCACCAGATGGTGAGACTTGAAGTAGGTCACATTCCTCCTAGTCAAAAAGCAAACCTCCCTTGTATATAGATCAGTGATGCACAACCCGCGGCCCGCAGAGACCTTTTTTGCGGCCCTTTGGATGCCTCCGGTCTCTAAAGATCCATATTAATACGCGACCGATTTCGGTTCATATTCGAGGGCCTGCGCCCCTCGAACCCCTCGAACATGAGACGAAGTCTCAATATGACCCCTTAGGGGAAAAAGGTTGTGCACCACTGATATAGATGAGTCTTTCGCCCTCAAAATCATTCTCGTCTCTTCCCGTATAGCTCGAAACAGTAATACCAGAGTGACACGATGCAAAAGACTACCGCGAAGAAAGGGTATCACGACAAGGAGGTATTTCATATTTTGGCGTATTTTATATTTTCATGAGTATACATAAACTTCACTCTGTCCTGAAAGAGTACTAAAAAGTGATAAGATCTGCTTTCTGAAGGCACGTCCAGTATTTATCCTCAGTACGTCATAAGTGCGTCTGGACGTCATGATCCTTGATATCTCCTCTTCAATAAACTTACGCAACTTTTGAGTTCATGAGTTCCTCATTAAGACTCAATTCTATTGACTTTGAAGGGTTTAGTGTCGGAATTTGATCACGAAATGAACCAGTAACATGTTGATTTTCAATTATTTAATTCATAAATATACAGTGTGTCCTGAAATGCCAGACCCCGAATACTCTCGATATTTATCATCTTCAAGAAGCGTTACACTTAGAGTATCCTTTGAGAGAGCCTGTTTTCGTTCCCGATGCCACCCGTTTATTCCTAGCAAGAAAAGATGGACATTGAGGTCTGGTATTTAGTAACAAAATTCCATCCGTTGTTCAGCAGAGGCTCCAGAATGCATATAGCAAAGCTCCACCTTCCACTGTTGAAAGTATCCATCAAGGTATTGTGGCAAATACTGCGTAGCTATTCGAGCCAACGGGAAACTGGATCAAATGCAATTCCGAAATCCTGAACCTGAACCGAAGAGTTGCGGAGCAAGGGATATTGTAAAAGTTTTTTGAAGCACCCTGTAGTCTCCATCGCGAAATTCTAACTTTTGGAAAGGATGCAATTATTGTGCACCTCCTCGTGAACTTGAATCCTTTGAGAACAGTTTATATTCAAATTTCTCGGGATAGATTTGGGGCTTCTTACCCGTTGATAGACAGTAAATTACCATTTAAAGTGCCATTTCCTTCAAAACATGCAATCGGAGAAATCGATGAGCTCATCGGCTCAAACAGCGCTTCTTCGTTGAAAATTAGTTTTGAAAACCACACGAATTTCTTCTATGGCTTTAACTATTATTTCCCCAGAAACCTTTAAAAAATGATTGTCTTTGAAAATTCCTTTTCATCGATGCCTAAAGAGTGCCATTGCCGTTACGTGCAAAGGGGATGTAAAGGGTGTATAGAAGTGGTACTCTATGGGGAACTTGCCTTAATTTTGTGATTTATGAAAGTCATTCTGGGATATGGTCGCAATCCAGACCATATGGAGCAAAATGGAGTGGTTCATAGAGGAATTTCAAGAAAAGCTTTAGCTGATACTATCAGATTCTGAACGAATTGGAAATTTCGCAATGCATACAATGACCACGGAGTGATGCCCTCACCTCTGACTCCCAAGTTTTCACGTTCTCATCGACTCGAATAAAAATGTTATAGAGATTTTTTCTAGGCAATGATGCGTCCGTTTCCCTATTTTGACTTCGACTTTAAGAATGTTCGATGTGTGCGATATTCGACTAAATAGAATTCGATACTATGCAATTCTCAGAATAGGCGGATGCTGAAGTAGACATCCCTGGGGGAGCCAAGGATTTCTATATCCCTACCCTCACTCTTATGGAAGGACAAGATTTCTCCGCATGCTTTAAGGCACGGCTGTACGTAGTACTTGACAAGTCGCAGAATCTGTACCCGCTCCTAATGGAAATGCGACCCGCAAAAAGATCCTCGTAAAAAAAAAAAAAAGCTTTAGGTTCTGAGAACGTTTCCTTTTAGGAACGGCTGATTTTATTAATGCTACGCGTGCACTCATCCCTGAAACATTTGTTAAAATCTATACTGGTCTTAAGTATTAGCAAGAATCCAAGAAATAAAATTAAACAAATGCAAGAGAGAGAGGAAGAGACACCCTCAAGTTGCAGCTTCCTCTCAACAGCATTATTGCGGAGCTTCCGACGTAAATATACGTAGTATTTATAACACTTGGCTAGTTTGTATTTTCTCATTCTATTTTACTGTTCAATCTTTTATTCGCATAACCTTGATACGAGTCGGAGTTGGGAGCAAAACCAAACATTTTTTCCTGATCATTGCAGTATAATTCTGCTCTGGATTATCGGATCAAGATTCACCCGAGGTAAGATCTCGGTTATGGAGAGGAACAGGAAGTTCACTCTTCCTGAGTAATATATACCAGGTAGGAACAGTCCGCGGGGTGGAACCGTGCTGGCGAAATGGGTGCAAAAACGTTGTTATATACTACAATCCTTGAGACCATTCGGTCAGGAGAATGAATCTGTTGGTGAGATAATGAGGAAACCCAGGTAAGTTCCGCCTTTCTCCGTGACAAAACGATTAAAGCACTCCACGTTTGTCGACGTTTAATGGAGCGTACGCCAAAAAAATGGGGAGAGGAAGTTCATCGAAGCGTTAAATTACATTAAGGATTGCGATAATTTTGATCGCAATATAGGATTTTTAAACCTCGTGACGGTTGAGCGAGGGAGAACCAGTCTCTGGGATGAAGCCTCAAATTCTGAGTGCATGCGAGGAATACTTTCGAGTCGAAGAAAAGAGGCTGCGCCTCTACTAGATGTTTGTGTAACGTTTTGTTTCAATCGGATTAGTAGAAGGAAAATTATCCTTGTTTATATTTGTTGCATTTCTTTTTGGTCACCCTGTAAAAAATCAAATAAAATAAGATTATCATTTGTATGATTTTATTTGGCATTTCACTTGAAAGCCTAAAATAGACAACTTTCGGTGAAATACAATTCGTAGTTACTGCGGAATGCAATGAAAAGGATTTAAGGAGGATAGAAATAACTATCAGCTCGGGTTGGCTTTTTTTTAATTTACAAAAAATCGTTTCGCAGGCGAGACCCATTCGCAGAGTGACTGTTTCGTAGAAATGGGACCGTTTCGTCGAATAAAAAAATAGTACATCTGTACAGTTTTAGAGAATGTAAACCCCGCGCTACGACTTCTCATACTGACGGCTTCAAGACATCACATTCGGTTAAGTGCAGCAGCGGCGGTGCTTTCATTATAGCATTTCTGACTTCAAAACATAGCATCATCAATTGATCTAGAAAATAATCATATTATAGGGAACTATCATCAAAGGTACCTCCACCATATATTCACAGCAAAATTAAGAACATGGTGCGAGACCTAATTTCACTCCGGAATTGTACGGACATTAAGCGGACATTAAGCCTCGCTTCCGATTTCCAAAAATGGAATCAGCGGGCTTGGCCCCCAAACTTATTGGTTTCCTTCATTTCATTGCCGTCGGTCTTTCTCCACGATTCCTATTCCTATTCCTTCCTTGTCGTGTGATTGTGGAATTCAGAGGATTGTCCTACGAAATCCATTCCATCCGTAGGAATCATCACAGAGCATTATTTCCCATTATGCTATGCCAATTTTACTTTGTTTTCTATTTCGTTTGCATGGAATGCATGGTCTCCAACCTTCAGTTAATCCTGGTAAAACTTTTTGGAGTCATACCTGGACACAAAACCCCAAGCCGCGCGTTCAATTACCGATGGCACAAACGTTATTCGCGGAATACATTAAGTTGGAGACATCTGGCGGCGGGAAGCTTAAATTGAGCTGGGGAGAGTTAAGCGCACAAGCTTCAATGCGTTTCTTATGGAACATGCAGATAGAGACCGTTTTTACTACGAACTTTCTCCCTTTTCTCTGCCAAAGGAATTTCCTCGGGCCAAGAATGGTTATGTGGTAGGCAATCGATGGTCTGTAGTTTCTGCTTGGAGCATCCAGGCGGCCTGAAAGACCTGTCATGTTCCTTTCAGTCTTTGCCTTTGCTTTCCATGAGCCTATGAAAATCAAACTTGGTATTTGCTGTCTCAGGGTAAACATCCAACATTAACCCTTGACATGATATGGAGCCAGTGATCGTAGTAGGAAGTCTTTTCTCGAATTCTATCATACTGAAATCAGTCCCCTGTCCCTTTGACACAGTTCTCTATGGTTTCTCATATAGATCTCAGAGGAAGACAATTGAATTCCTTTAATCATTTCTCTGAAGATGTAACCTAGCCCTGGAATAAACCAGGAAATTCCGGCCAGGAGGCCTTTGGGAGGATCCTTCTACTTCCCAAGATGAGCTACGCGACATTTTTTCTCTACTTAAAGACATTGGAAAGTCTCATAACGTGTACCTGGCCTCCTGCGGGAGGACAGGTACCCTTGCATTCCCATGTGATTCCGCTCCTGGATGTCTTAGCATCCGGAAGGGATGTTGCTTGAGATATTCTTGGCGATAGGAGTGTATCTGTGTAAGATACTCTGACTCCTTCATCTCTCCCAAATGAAGGAGCAGTAGGGGGCCAATGCAGTTTATGCGGTTTTTTCCTGTGTCTTTTCACCATTGTGAAGAGTCGGCTTATGCTTGGGGTATGTGCGGTTTCCCAACCATGAGCCAAAGTTGGCCCGATGAAGGGCCAACAGGACATACCTGACCATAAGCCGGCTTAAACCAACCGTAAGTCAACCATATGCCAGTGATGGCCCAACTGTGGCTTATATACGCGTCAACGAAAACCCATCGATGGCCCAATTATAAATGTTATACTGTGCACTGAAGCCCATGATTCCTTGGAAACCCTTGCGTTGATGAGTGGCTTTGAGAAAAACCTGCGCCTCTTTTGAAGGTGAAGTTAGATTAAGGATTGGACTACGTTTTTATTCATCCCTGAACTCTCATATTTATCACATGTTTTGCTTCGGCTAGAAGCTTCCTTTTTATTTTTGTCGTGGCTCTGAAGTTTTGAGAAGATATTGGGAGGAGTCCCACGTGAAGAAGGATTGTGCAATCCCGTGAAGGGATGACTTGTCTCACTCTCCTCCTTACGTGCAACTCCACCCAATCATGGGTGGCGCCATATTTAAAACGCGCCATCTAGTGGTAATGCACCCAGCGAATACTCCAGGCACAGCCGTGGCTTCTCTTAATCGTGTGTGATATTTCGAAGCTGGCAGATCTGAAGGAGAACCTTCAGTTCAGTCGACGCCGTAGGTTGTCTGGGATTTCCTGCAAAACGAGCCCCATCGGCTGAAACCTGTTATTCGGCGAAATGAGTTGTCTATGAACCGGATCTGTCGGTTATCGATTTTCTACGTAACGCCCCGCTCCCGTCAGCTCGAGAAGGTGTAGGCAGCGGTGAGGTTTTTCTTTTAGAGAACATATTATTTTGCTAAGACTTGAGACCAGAAACCACAGTCTTGTCTAGTCAAAAGTCCGACTTTTGTGATAACGTATGCTTGGATTATCACGTAATTAGTTCCAGTCAAGTACTCCCCATGTGCTTGCTAAGCATATCTCTTAAAATATTTGGAAACGGCAAAACTCCGTCGAGGAGAGAGTGGAGTCGAACGCAAATAAACGTTGGCCTGTTTCTGCATGCCTAACCACTTTATGCGACACGTCCAATGCGCTTTTTGTACCGTGATATATAACCTCGTATGACATAAAACAAAACAAGATTCTAGAGGCAAGACGTGACTGAGACGAATTCAACCTGGTTCCCGTGGCTCTCGATCATTCAACCCATGCCTTAGTGCAAGCTGCCGAGGCAGTTCCCTGAGGGACAGAATTTGATATAGGGTGTCTAAAAAAAATTTAACGCAGCAAGAATTGATTTTTCTTGTTCTATATTGAATTTAAATTAAAATTTTGTGGCAGTTAAAATGAAAAGAAATGAAGCATTCGATTGCTGTAGAGTGTACGAATATCAATTAACTCAGAGGCGAGACATTGAAAGACAAAAGTATTGCATTAGCAAAATTCAGACGTACTGGTGAACCACTGCAATCAGCCTAACTACAAGAATCCAGCAATGCAGGCACTCGAAGATGCTAGTGATCCACAAGTATATTGCCAGGAGACTCTTCACTCCATTGGTGGTTCTTGGGCATTTGTCAACAAAAATGCCGCAGAATTAATTGAATGAAATAATCTTTTTGGTGACCCATTTTTCAATCTCACCTACCACACATTGAATACACCGTGAGCACGCCTTAAGCATGTCCTTTAATGATGGTTTATAAATTTCTTTGAATTTAATTATCACCGTTCCCCATTTCGCTTCAGAACTAGTCCATTTCCATTTGGTATTCAGCAAAAAAAAGCTTAACCACTTCTCTTTCTAATTTACACAAAAATTGTTCATTCAAGTTCAAGATGAAACAAGAAAAATCCATTGTTACAGCGTTAACTTTTTTTTGAGGCACCCTGCATGGTTATTTTGTGTGCCAGAGACAGCACTTTCCAGTCACTTCAATAAAAGATGGCGAGAAGTAGAGAATTTAGATCTCATTAGGAGTATACAGTTCGAGTTCGGTCAAGTTTCTCTCTATCAACACGAACATGAAGTAAAATACGAAAAAATTCAATTCATTTTGAGGAAGGACACGAATGGTATTCCATTTCATCGATGGAATGCTGCCAGCATTGTTGCAATACTTGATATTGTTGGGCTTGAGACGCACATGTTCGGTTCAAAGCAGGTACTTTCGACTCAACCCGACAACCTCCGATTTAACTCAACGCAACAAAGTAGAAACGTACAAGGAGAGGTACAAATGTGAGACGTACATGTGTGTCCTTCGGGTCCTCATCCGTACCCGCGTACGTACCTTTGTGCTGAGGTAGTCCAGACGTACACATTGGTACGTTGCAAACGCAGTTGTCCTGGTTCCCAATACAGTACTCAAAGCAGGCATAAGATGGCGGTTATGTTCTTCCGAACGTTCGAACTCTCGGACGTATGGCCTAGACTTGCTATATACTGTATTCATGAAAACTGGAGAAGACGCCGTTCGTGAGGCAGCCAGCACGTCATGTTGCGTCATGGAGACGTTGCCAAGCTGTCACTCTCTCACGTTAACACGATGGTATAAGGATATCTTTCTATCTGTGACAGTTCGCAGATTGTCGGAGACGTGATGCCGGATGACGGTGTCATCAAAGCTCCTCAAAGCTGAAAATTAAGGTTCATAAGCAGATCTTTCAAACGCCTTTAAGCCAGAGACGAGGTACACGTGGGATTCTAAAGAAACGACAGCATCCGTACCTTCTGAATAGAGATAAGAAGAGTACACTTTTGTTCTTTATTTTGCTTCGGTACCTTTTCAACGAATGCATTTTCCGACATACATTTCTACCTCATAACGTACAAACTATGTACCTCACTCTAGGTTTCTACTTTGCTTTGTATTCGCTTCCTCTGCAATATCTTGCACTCTTAACAATGTTACCCTTACGTTACCTCAAGATTGGGGTAGCATAAGCTCAAAGAGGTAACTTCACTTTTATTAGAAGTAACTTGAAGAATATCGCCCTTAGCAATGGAGTGGTTACCCTGATAAATGGAGAGGCTAAAGCGATAGAGGTAACAAGGCTTCTGGGGTAACATTGTCACAGAGCAGGGGGCACGGCAAAAGGTGATTGGCTGGGCCTCGGGGAAGGGGTGCTCGCCCGGCGTGCAGATGAGTATCTCTCTATCCGCCACCCTATGGGGCTGCAGGGTGCGGTCATAAGTCGCCAGGTGTCACTCATAACTTTTGCTCTTTTACCCTTAACTGTAATTAGTCCGCAATTCTACTCTCCAGACCCGAATTCCTTTTCTTCATTACCGGCACCCACGTCAATAGGGGGCACCACCCTCATTTCATTCATCTATTCATTCGCCCTTCGTACATGTGATGTAAAATGAAGGACTGGACCTTGCGAGAGAGTGCCTATCTAGAATCAGGGTCACCTCGTTTCATGTCGTAGGGAAAAAAAACTTAGCGAGCAGACGCAGACACAGACATTAAGCGTCTGGGGTGCTTTTGTCTGCGGGCTAAGGCTAACCTTCCTTCTCTCCCCGCACCCTGTTTCCCTCCAGGCCGGCCGATTTTTCAACGGATAATTTTTCGGTCACGCAATTGAACGCCCGTGGCACTCTGAGGCTTCAAGACCTATTTCAAAATGAACTTTTTGGAGTAACAAATCAACTAACATTAGAGACTCTTGCTAGTTACTCTAATCTTGAGGTAACAAAATCGGTGGTTTTCTTACTCCTATTCAGAGTAACTTTCAGGGTAACATTGGTAAAAGTGTGGCCGCAATTTGTGACGGGGGTTTCACCCTTGCGGCAATTCAAGCTATAGAAACAGATGGAAAAAATGGTCACACCATGGTGGTCCCCGAGAGAGGCGAGGCGACCTCTAGTCGTCTCGTCTCTCAATGTCATGCCCAAACTCCTTCGAGTTTTGCCGTTCTGCCTGCATTTATTCTCAATGATTCTGACGCGACAGAGGACGAAGCTTTTTTAAGTGAAACTTTCCATATATTTCTCTTTGGGCATTAAAGCCCACCATCTCAAAGTATACGTTTAGTCTTGATTGGTTCAACTTGTGGAAGCTTAAAGAACTGTTACATATTAATCACTAACTCAACTCTTGAAGCTTAAATCGTGAATCTATTTTTACCTTGAAGCGACATCTGCGGTCTCTCACCATCAGCTTCCCTTTCATGCACGACCTAGTAGAGAGTGGTTGCTCCACCCTCCGATAGAGTCCCGAATTTTAGACGAATTCAGAACGGTGTGGCCACAGGATGTTGCCCTCGATGGAGCTCTGACCTTCATTCAACCTGTTGCTCTCATTATTTCCCCTCGCACGGAGTTCCCTGGTTCAAGAAAATATATTCCTCTTCGCGAGCAGGAAGGCAGAACGATGAGCGGAACAAAACACTGACTTCACTTAGAAAAAAAAGGAATTAGGATTTAGAAAAAAATGAATTTCCAAGGTTCCAAAAGCTCAAAGCTTCTTCCTTCGGGCGAGGGAGGGAGGTTCTCAAGGGCAAAATGATTGTTATCCGACTCTATCGGAGCGTCGAATCTCGTCATTAAACTATATGTTGGGAGTGAAATATGCGCAATTTGTGTCGATCATCTCGTGATTCAGTCGGATTCCAGATATCTGGAGAGCAATGGTTTCTGTGTGTTTTCCCCTCGTTTATGGGAAAGTGATTATTCCGCTTGTTGCGCTGCTTTAACCAAGCGGAAACGTTTTATCCAGAAATGTAGCTCCAAATGTCGGTGTACCAAACTAACTTTCGAGCTACAAAGCAACAGCAGCAGCTGGTGCCACTTGTGGTATCTCCCTGTATTTTCTGTACTTCTCCTGGGGAACAGGTATGTTCCCATGAATAAAGTATCCTTTCCTGGGCATATCTGTGAAAGCAGCATCGTCCTAGGCCAACTTTTCAACAATGAGTCTTACCGTGAAGCTCGTACGTCTGAAACATTCGCATGTGTACCTTTCGCGAAGTTCGTGCCTCAACGATGCACATAAACGTCACGTTTCCAGACGATGTGCCTTTCCGTCCTTCGTCGTCCGCCTCGGTCCCTCCCTTTAGGATATTTCTTGAGTGAATTCTGACTCCCATAAGTGGAAAATGGGCTCGAACAGTGCAATGTTCATGACAGTGGGTATTTCGAACTGTCTGCTCAGCCATGACAAACTCTGAACATCAGTGTATTGCATGCTGTTGCAAAGGTACACCGTCATAAATAAGAGCATAATGGCACTTTAATCCGGTAACTATCGTTCTGGGTGTCAAAAGACTCTAACATTTAAAAAATTAATTTGTGCAGACAGCGCTGTAAACCTTTAAAGTCCGATACTCAATGTGTTTTCATGAAGACATGTGATCTGGCAAAGTATTTTGAAGAGATTCTTTGGGAATTAAGAAATGAAACAAAGAGTTAAACATACGACCATCCGGGTTCTGGTAGTTACAAAGTTAAACCCCGATGTTTTTCCGGACACTTTTAAATGCTCGTGTCATCAAAGTCTCTAAAGTGGTCGAGTTCGTGGGCAATGCAGAGCTTTGCATGATTCCTTCGTCAGCCTCGATCGTTCGCATATGCACCTAACATAAAGTCGAAATCGGACTCCCATTAAAAGATTTTACCCTCTTTCGCAGATCTGTTAGCGCATGAAGAATCCACATATGCGACCAGGTCGCTAATCTGGTGCCTTCCATGGTGACTCAGTTCGTCCTTTCAGTTATACCGTCATTCAAGTGATTTCGAACTCTCACGAAACAATCAGACCCTCTTTCGTATACAGTATGTTCCGCAAAGGTGCACATTGGTGTCCGGGTGACAAACGACAAGGCTATCGCGCATGCTTTCTTGCGTTCGCCTTGAAAGTTTTTAATGAAACGCACCTCGCCTGCATTTGACATTTGAAATCCCTCGAGATGGCAATACTCTCGTTTGCTTGCTCGAGTATACCTCAGGCATAAATACAGATGAATGTCTAGTTGTGCATCATGCAGACGCCTATTCGTCTCTTCCCCACTTTCACGTACTCGAGGTGCCACGAAGTAGTAACGTCACTCGTTCCAGTTCGTGGAAGCGAAGGGGAGTACGGCAATGTGGCTGTTCCTGAATTCAAATGAGTTTATTACCTGATGTTAGGGTTCATGGCACCGATTTGTTGTCATTAATTTTTTAAAAAGGATTTTGAAACTCACCCACATAACAGAGTCTCGAGGTCGTCATTTCTTATCGTGGGCCAATGCCTTACCGAGAAATGATCACCTCGAGATTTACGCTGGAATAATCGGTGATATGCTAACACTGTAGGTTGTCTACTCTGAAGAAGTCATAGCCACTCAGTTGGATTGATCAGGGCCTTCAGGCTTTTGTTCCTACTTAGGGATGAGACAAAGTTTGTTTCAGATATAGTAATGGTTGCAGCTCGCATTCTTCACGTCAACAGATTCAAGAGGTTTCATTGTACTTGTAAGGAGTCTCCTTTACAGTGTTGTTATTCTCGAAATTTCATATTCTAGGATGTACTTATCGGTTGGAATGAAATTATTACCAACATGACTTCATACTTTAGAATGTGTTCTGTATGAAATTGACTCCACCATTTGATAATTTGACTAATGTTGCTTGCATTGCGCTTCAAAAAGGCTAAAATACCGATACATAAACGTTTTCCTGTCAGATAAAATCATGCCCTATTCGGGGATTTCAACTGTGTCGAGCCTCACAAGAAGGAAAGGTGATATTATCGGTCGTTTTGATTTGGGACAGCTTTGCAAGTTCTGAAATGGGTTAACCTGTTTGAATTTCACTGTTTTTGACGTGCACGTCACTGTTTTTCTTACTTCAATAGCATTCCAACACTGCAGATTTTTCCGATGCATAGCAGGTGCAATTCAGGTTTCTTGGATTGCAGTCCATAACCATAAGACCCGAGCCGCAAGCGGCAATCATATGCCAAGTGTGCGTGACAGGCGACGAAGCCTCTTCGTGGACGAAACAGGGAAAGGGAAAAATCGTGTATTCTCATTCGCCTGAGAGTCACGAGAATTAATGGACGAAGGGCCAAGGAAAAATAAATCCCCTTTTTTTTCTCTCAGATCAGGGGAGGGTCACTCGTTTGAGCGACGTTCCTCAAGTTGCGAACGTCATATTCCGCTCTCATATCGTCTCTCCTATACTTCGAGCGTGGCCCAGTTTGTGGTCTTTCCTCTATTCCTGTTGCAATACCAGCTTTTTATTTTCTATGATATGCTAACAGTCCTTGCTAACCTCAGCTTCCCAATCTGGGTTTTAAAGTCGTTCTAAGGCCATTATGCCTGCCATTTGTCAGAGAATGGATTTGTTTTTAATGCCTCGAATGAAAAGCGTCCATATCCAAGAAATATGGAATTCTTCAGCCGTTTCTCTTTATGTAAGCCCCCCTCTCCCTCCGATTTTCCCATTGTAATTGAGTAACGGCGATCGGTCAGGTCGTTTTTTTTTTCCATAGACAGCTGGGACATGGAACTCGTATAACCAGCACAAACGTGAGAGAGAGAGAGAACGAGAGTGAGGGAGAGGGAGAGAGTGTGAGTGAGGGAGTGAGAGAGAGAGAGAGAGAGAGTGACCTCCAGCGATTTTTGCGGAGCTTATAGAAGGGTGGGACGCAGGGACGGCGGCATCAGTCTCAACCTTACCTCGCTCCGCGTCACTTTAAAATTGTGACTTTCCTCAGTGGCTTACGCCTTTCTCACCGCGGACATCGCCTTTCCTTTTTGTGCATTTCTGGGTGCATACATGTGGCTCCTTGCCTACCGGTGCTTTCTTTGTCGTCTCCATGAGATCTCTCACGTGGTATTTGAGTAAAAGTTCTTTGAATACTAATTCGGTTACTACTGTACCTGAAGGAACTTGTGATTTTTAAATGTTTGCTGCTGCTAACCCTTATGAAAATATCCTATAGAATTCTTATAGGAATCCAATCAGATTTTTATGTTTAAAAAATCTTATAGGATCCTGTAGGGTTATTTCGTAAGGGAAGTAACAACTGGTTATTTCAGGAATACTTCTGCAGCATTCACTATCCTAGCTTAGGAGGAACATAATAGGAATACGTCGCGCTACTTAGGACTTGAAAGTAATGTAGACTTCCTTCCCTAAAAAACAACAGATGCTAAATGTGTCCGTCGTGCCTCGAAGGCATCAAAAAAATACAATGGAAAGTGTGTGGTGGAGAAAAAAAAAACAGTTATCTGGCGCAGATGCCCGAATCCTTTGAAATCTAGAGCAAGATTCTCCCTTCCGATTACCTGGCCGTGAATTCCAGCAATTCGATATTAAGCTTACGCTTGAAAAAAAATTGGGAGTGTTATTTCAGCGGGTGGATGCGTTAATGCGAAGTCACTTCCTTTGAATCTTTCTGGGTTTTTTTCCAATGCGTGGAATTTGGCACATCCTTTTTGCTAGTTTTTTTTTAATTCGAATTCTTTTTTTCTATGTTCCTTTCGCTTCCACAAGAGATCCCAAAAATCAACTTGCCTGCACATTATACTATTAATACTGTATTTTACATTGGTCCTTTTCATGAAAGCACCATACCATGGTAGAACAGGCGTGAATAGTAGCATAAAAGAATTTCATGGTATCCTTATTGTCATCTTTACTAAGCATGAGAAGGCCTCAGCAGTTGAAGCCATGACGGGAAGATTGCTCAGTCCTCTAATACTTGCAGACTTCGATCGCGTTTACCTGTCATGGTCTGAATTATTCCATAATGATGACGCCACTAAATCCCCAGACTCCAGTCTGTGGGGCTGAGAGAGGTTTATCGTTCGTCTCCATTCGTTCATGACGGCAGATAAAACGGGAACAATGACGTAAAGACTGCTTCGTCTCGAGGAAGATGAGTCTGCAACATGCAGACCCCAGTATATTGCACACGTCTAATGCACTCAGGATACGTACAGAGTATTCAGGGCGTGAAGGTTATGTTCATGATGAAGACATGCTTCTTCTTCCTTCTCTTCAATGCCAGGTCCACATGAGAGAAGGAGGAAATTTAATTGAAAAATCAGGAAGCAGTGTGCACGTGATGCCGAGATGAGAGTAACATTGACGTTGCCCATAACCTTGACCTTGGTGGTCATTTATACGAAGTTGGGAGGGTCTCAACGATCCCGTCAACGGCATTTCCCCGATGACTTCTTCCGATTCCCTTCCACAGCTTCCAGATTCTCCTTCGACTCCGAATCCGACTCGTTCACTTCGGTTTCTCCGAAGGGGAATTACAAGCTTTGGACGACCTTCGGAAAGCCGCATAGAGCCGGTGCCGGAAATTTCCCGAAAATCCCCCAAGTTCATCAAAGCCTGGATTTCCCTCTCCGGGATGTCCTCGATGACGAAGACGACGATGAAAGAGACGATGACAGATTCCTCCCATTCCCATCGCGAGTCCCCGACCCGGACTTCCTGGAGCCGAGCTACCCCAATCAGGGTTATCATCATGGAGGTGGTCATTGCAAATCTCCTAGAGGTGAACCCGGTGAATGTCTCCCAATGGTTAGATGCGTCAATGACTACGAATCCATAGAGGAGATAGCCAGGGCAACCTGTCACCTTCCAAACGGTTCCCCAGGACTCTGCTGCCTAGACAAATTCCGTTCTCGTGAGTCCCCTTTCGGTTTTCTGTTTTTTTTTTTCCCCCTTGCATCTGTCTCTATATGACTATTGCCAAAACCAATACGGATATTACGAAAATCCATGAACTCAGCGAAGTCTAGAGCATGTTAATTCAAAATTCATATATAACCGATAGTGGTGTTTTTTTTTTTAAAGCGAACGAAAGCTGGACCTTTTGCAATTGGATATTCTGGAATTCGCATGTTGCTGGCAGATCCAGAAATGTACTCTCAATGTTGTAGGGGACATTTATGCCGATTGTGAAACAGGCGTAGCAATTCTTTTTATTTTGCATTGCAGTTTATTTCATGGACTTTGCCTCGTCACTCATGCATAGAATTATGAAACAAAAGGTTAGTTTGGTTTGATGGAGTCGATTTCCATGGTAAAAGGAGTAGCAATCGCACAATGTCGTCAGTAGTGGCTCCCCAGAATCTATTGTCACCAGATATATGAATTACGTCAGCATCAAGGTCTTTCCGATTTGCAAAGTCAGAAAGACTTAGACCATTAGAAAGGCTATTGTCCCTTTGTAGCGTGCTTAATGCCTTATGCTCTAATGAAGAATTTGTTAAACGGATGACGAAGGTAACTAATTGATTTTGATAACGTGAAAACTAAACTTTGAACCTTTACCAGCTGGAACTCGTGGTAGGTCATATTCCTCCTAGTCAAGAAACCAAACCCCCTTCGTATCTTTCAGAGCATTCTCCCGCTTTCAAAGGCAATGTCTTTCTCTCCCATGGAAGCGGAAACAGCAATATTAGAGTAAAAGAATGCAATTGTCAATTAACTCTGACCAGAAACGCTGCAGTTTTATGGGTATTACCACCCCGGAACTTTCCCCATGAAAAATTTCTTCCAAAACTCATGTGTTGAAAATATTGCGCTTTCTGAGTATTTCAAGACATTATTAGTGACGACACCTTAACACTTAGCAGGAGCGTCCTGATGTCGCGATTCATTCAAAGAAATCTTCTCCCCAGTCCTCAATTCTCAATCACCCTCCAAAATAAAAAAAGCCTAATTCCCATTGTAAGAAACTTTGATTATTTCATTTTGAAGGGTTCAATATCAAACTTAAAGTACACGGAACCAATGGTATTTTGGATTTCCTTGAAACGCTGCCTGTATTCATTATCACATAGTCTCAATGCAATGTCATCTGCATTGATGATGGGGCAGTTGCTTTTCCTCAAGCTCAGACCATCTGTGCCTGGCCATGTGCTGGAGTTTAATAATTCTTACCCTTGGGCCTATTATAGCCCTATTACAGTTCCACAAGGGGGACATGCTCTAATTTTTATTTGCATATTCATGTACTGTGTCCTTTCTGAAAAAAAAAACTTCAAAATCGTTTTAATCGAGAATTTAACGAGAATATCTTTGTATGCGACACGTTCCTTGCGAGATATAATGTACGACATAAGACTGTACTCTTAATAGATATCCGACAATCCTGCTGGTCCTATAGTATTGGCTTGAATGCCTGAGAAATTCTTTGAAGCAAACTCGCATGCATCATTTCTCCAGGAGAAAATTCTCGAAATCTTTAAGAGCTGAAAACTCAAGTGTATTGGTGTACTGGCCTGGCATGTGGGATTTATCGGGCAATCAATTTTTCCACTAGCACGATCGTCATTATTTTTCACTTGTTAGGAATTATCTCATGAAGAGATTGTAATTCTGAGCGAAAAGGGCTGCTAATGAGCACTCGTGTCCGTCATCCTGGGAACAAGTCTATTACGTCTACTGAAAGTTGAAGGTTTTGACTTCTAGACTATAGGCAGCAAATATAAATATAACATAAATGCTATATTTCCGCTGCAAATATCCCCTCGCTTTCTTCTTGGTCAGTGTATCACTGCTCTCGGAGCAAGCGGCTTGCTTGGTATTTTGCCCAGTAAAAATATGAGAAAATTTCTAGATTAGTTCTTTGCATATCATTAGCATCAACTATTTTACTACCTGGTTTACAAAGCCGGGCTTAGGATTATTTTGGTACTCTGCAGGCATAAAGCTTGTAATTCAGTATTTAAAAAATACACGCGACCCGCCGGGAACCTAAAAGGTTCACTTGCGGCCCGTAGTCAAGAAAAGGTTTCTTATCACTGCTTTAAGTGCTACACGCGTTGAGATACTTTGATCCGACCCTGTCCATCTCGAGTCTGAACGTGCTGAGCTTGGCCAGGTCAAATTCAACCCTATGCTTGAATCCAGATACTTTATGTCTCTCAATTCTTCCACGAAATTATTTTATCTTTTCTGACCAGTGCCCTCCAGGTCTCTCACATACATTCAATAAAATTGTATTTTTTATCTCAATATGCGAAAATAGCCGACGTGAGGTACAACTTGGAAGAAAAAAGAGACTTGCTTGATATCATTTAAAGCCTCATTCAAGTTGCAAAGGAATATCGGCGCAATTCTGACCGAGAAAACGCGCCTTGAAAGACTACAGTTAAAACATTCGCCAGAAATTAGTTGGAGCAAATTCGGCGACACAAGGCGTCCCCCACGTGGCGTCCCCCAAATTTCAATGTGGTTTCAACCACGCCCACGAATCTGAAAAGATAGGCGTAGTTCCGAGAGTTCGAATTGATTAGAAATTAAAGATTAGAGAACAATGATTCGAATTTCTCATTTGATCAACTATGATGTTTCAACTAATGGGAGCAACTGCAAAAATTCCACTACTCGATGTCCGAGGTGATAGCATCGGACTAGCCTCCAATAGCTCTACAATATCTAGAGCATTATGCTTTTTCTGCATGCATAACTTGCTCATTCGAATCACTGCCAGATGGCTTTCCCGCTGCTCCGAACAAGTAGCACAGATGTACTTAAGACAGACACCAATACTAGAAGCTGGAAGTACTCAGTACTTGAAGTACTCTGACACAGATGCACGTTCTATTTCACCTTCGAGTAATTTCCATCAGAAATGTCATAAAGAATAGGATATAGATGATGAAACGGCACCTTAACTGAGCGTCCATAAGCTACTCATTCGTGAACATTGAACGTTTCCGAGAACGTTCATGTGCCACTATATTCTCCATTTCGAAATTCGGACACATGGAGAGGATTTTCCTTTCTTTGTCCACTTTGAAATTTGATAACTGTGTAAATGCATGCTTCCCGAGTGATTAGATACTTACTTCCTGTTGTTAGACGCTGCCTTGCTGAATGCTATCAGGGTGTCTGAAAGGTGACTGACTATCTCTGGGAACTTTTTCCTCACTGAATCTGACAACCATTTATCGTGTGTATTGGCTGATATAAGCGTATAAATATAATTCCAAGGTCTACAGATCTACAAATAGGCCTACTCCAAGATCTACACGCATCAGATTCAATGATTAAAAATTGTCCATAGACGTTACTTTATGAAATCCTTGCATTTCATAAGAAAAATGGAACAGACGTATTCTATGAATTCAGCTGCTGCTTAATTTACTTTATTATTTTCTAAAAGAAGACTGAGAGAACACAAAAGTCAATATTTGTTTCTAATTTACGCAATAGAAATCTACTCGCGTTCCTTCGACCAGGATCCCCCCTGACGCAAGAAGTCGGCTGCTGGGAAGGAAAAATTCCACTTTCATGAGTATTATAAAGCTACAGTCCACGAGGCAGAACCGTGCAGGTGTACTGGCTGCAGGTATTTCCTTGTAAACGATAACCGTCAGGGTCATTCGATCGCAAGAAGGATTTTTTAGTACTTCAGAGAGAGATAATTGGGAAATCCAAGGAAATTTCGCCTTTCTCCACGACAAAACGATTGAATCACTCCATCCGGTTGTCTACATTTAATGGAGCGTGTAGAAAAAAAGGAGTGGGAAAAGGAAGGAAAGAGGAAAAAAGGGGACCGTGAAAGACTGAGTTTCTCCCATCAGTCCGTGCTCACTTCGAATTCCCTCGGCCTTGACGCATTTTCACCTCCATTGGCAATGCGATGCGAAGATTCGTGCAATGGCACCTCAACCATGTTTTCTCTCACGCGCCAACAAGGGACGCAATGAACTGCATGCTTTTAGTATGCTGTGAGTTGGCTTCAGCATAGAAGCAAATCATCATCATGAACTTGGGATCGGTGAAAGGAGAGATGGCCGAAATGAAAAGTGTGATGAGTTTCTATCATAGGAAATGTTCAACCACAAATAAGGTACTTCCTTAGCTCATTAGCATCATCAAATCAAATTCTCATTTTGACACTCATAAGCCTTATAATGCTCTCTTCATGACAACCTTCCCGAATGCGGTGATAGGTGATCTTGTTACAGATGCGGAACAGTGGGAAAAAAAAGCGATCTGAGTGATCCGATCTTGAAAACGGCAGTGTCCGTCAGTCTGAGTTCATTGTTTTTTTTTCCCAGGCCGCATTGAAGCTCCCAGACCCGTGAACGAACTTGAAACTGTTCTGTCCGTGAAGAATAGAGGAACGTAATGCAACCGCAGAGAAAGAGATTCACGGAGAGAAATAGAGAAGGGGGATATGACCCGGACTCACAGATAGGATGGATGAGACTGACCAGCTCACAGAATCGCCTTACCAGTCTTCCGTATTAATTTCCCATGACTCACTCTATTCCACCTTCATTCGCATACGTGAACTCCATGTGACACTATTGAAGATTGATATATAGACCTTCACCCTCGATCATTTCTTACTCCTCTGAAGCGTGCCGGTGAGATTCAATATGGCCAAGGGTTCACTTTCATTTAATTGTTGGGGCACTTGCATAAGGACAAAGATTATTTCAAGCATATTTGGCATTGCTCTATCCTTTGCCACCTCTTCGTGCTCCTGAAATTTTTTTTTCAAATTAATTATTGGATTGTTATGAAGAAGAAAAGCTTCGTGTCAGTCCTGACGAGGATCTACAGAATTTCACGCGATTCTTATCATGATTTCTCTTCTGGAAGAAAGTGCTGAGTTTTTAAATGTGTTTTGTGGTCTATGATGGACCTCCACTCAATTGTCAATGACGTAAAGCAGTTTTCTAAGAAGCAGTTTAGGGCACACAGACGACTTTCTCCCATAATTTTCATTTCCTTCGTTTACCCAGGACTGCTTTTACTCCTCTCTTCTCCACGTGGAAAAACCCCGTATAGACAGCTAGCACCTGTGCCCGTATCCATTCATGATACAGGCGAGGGTTGTCTGCTGGCAGCGTAGAAGCCTGCGAGTCTCTTCAACAGAGACACCTAAAATAAAATCGAGTGAAAAATTATTAGTAGGTTAGCCATGTTTAGGAATGAAATGTAATTGAGTCGGGCCTTCATCGTTCTGAAACTCTATGTATCTAATAGGTGTTGACACGTTTGAAACAATTAGGGAAGAAAAAGCTACCTGAAATATTTTTCTTTTCCCGAATCGGTAAACAAAAAGGAAATATGAATGCTCAATCAGAAAGAAATAGTTTTTCTATAACGTCCTGTTTCATAAAAAAAATTAATCGCTCCCAAGTATGACATATTTAGGACGCACAGATAAATTACCGTTCAACAATCCAGTTTTAACTCAATCGTCAAATTTCTGCTTAGGAGAATATTGCGAAAAGGCAGTGTTTCAGAGTTACATCAAATTGGGATCAAGGCTGGTTAGAAGCCACCCTGATTTCTTTTTACTACATTACATTTAATGTGGCACCAGCCTCATATTCCGCAGCATATGCAATTCCTTGTAGATGGAAATGCACGGGAAAGGAACCCAAGGTCCATATCATCCAGCCCAACGCATGTCGCTCCCGCATGTATGCGGTGTATCTCCAAAAATTGTTAGCCTACTAACGAATGATATCATGCCTCAGGCATTCAATTCATCCTCTCAAAAAAAAAAATGGGAACAAGAGGAGGAGGTCAAGCCGAGGTGAAAGCCGACGATTCTCGCTGGAGGATAATTCTTACATATCCCCCGAGCAAAGTTTCTTGCTAATATGTTGGTACACTCCCGTGTTTAAGAAGACGGTAAGAAACTCTCTTGTGTAATTTTTTAGCAGAAAAGATGAAGTTATAATAAGCCAATTTGACGCAAGGGTGAGATAATGTAAGTGGTGAAGAAGCGTGAGGCTTTCACGTGGTCGTGGCTGTGGGGGAGTCGGGGATCCTGGCTTTTTTATCACGAACCACCCGTCCGTATCTTCCTATGGGCCTCTCGGGATGTGGAGGGAGTCACCCTTGTATGGACGGTATACGGGGGGGGGGGGGGGAATTAGATGAAGAAAGTGTTTCTTTTCTTCTAAGGAAGAGGAAAGGCTTTAGCGTGAATAGACGAGAAGTGACCGGGGCCTGCACGTGACCGAGATTCGGTTCAATGCATCCTCATGCGTGCAGTCCGGCTCTCTTTCCTCACTTTCTGTCTTATATCAACTCAGGATTTCCTCATCTCGAACTCTTTTTATTTTTTTTTTCTGCCTCCTGAAGGAGGGGTTAGTCACTTTCCTTTTCACATGGATTCGTGTATCATTTTTGGGAACTGTCTCTATACTTCATTATTTGTTTAACATCCTTTTAGACTTTTTTGAAGGGGTAATTAGAAATAATTTAGGAATCACCACTCTCAGGATTATGAGGTTCTGGTTCGTCAAATATTACTCCAACATGCGGACGTGACACTCGTTTATTCCCCCCCCCCCTTCCCCCCTCGAACTATGGCCTTGTGCGTGCCGCGCAGTGGATGCGACCTTGATCTCCGTCGATTGCCTTCAAAAATATTTCCGGACTTTTTTCGTATATGAACATTAATTTACCTCAAGAAGTTATTGAGAGTCCCCGGTTATCGTGGACTGGTTGAGACTGGGAGGAGGGAAAAAGGTGTAAGGTGGTAAAGCTGAGAGGCGTGCTCGATGGAGCGTTCACATGAGACCATCCAGACCTGGAACTCGTTCAGAGGGAGAGAAAGAAATAAGAGAGAAGGGGAGAAAAAGTAAGTCACATAAATGCGGATAGAACCAGCCGAGCATGAAGAAGACTGAGATCGTCTTTAATTACGGCATATTTCACGGCTTTTTGCTCCACCACGTCGCGAGGGGAAGGGGGAAACGTTGCTTTCCTCTCACACGTCAATCTTTTACATCATATCCTCGGAGAAAGTGTATCGAGCCGTTGTACTGTGCAAGTATTGCACTAAAATTAAAGATGGCAGTGGGGCGGAATAGGTGTTAGATTATTTTTCATTACACTCTATTACGGATCCTCTTAATCTGAAAGGGATTGCGAGCCTAAAGAACCTTCGGTTAAAGAAACAAGACATAATGTGAGCGTTTTCTTCGTAGCATGTCTCTGTAGCGTGAGCGAAGATCTCCCAGCATATAGATGCATAAATGTAGAGATGCTGAAGAGAATGCCGAGATGGAAACGCATTTTTTTTTTTACTAATGAACCCTCACCGATCTTCCGATCATGGACATCGGCATATAATCCCTAATATTTTGTCTAAAATTTCCAAGTAAAAGATGAAGAAACGCCATCGTATCAAGCAGTAGACCTATCAGTCAACAGCGAGCAATTCGATAGAATAAGAAAGAGATAAACTGGTAAAGTATATTGCAAAATCTTTGAGAAAGTGAGTAAAGATCACGCGATGTAAATAACAGCTTTGAGGGAAAGGAAGGGAGAGTGACGACGCCCGTCGATCTGCCTTCGAGAAAACATTTTCCCTCGATCACGAATGAGACAAGTGAAACGATGAGGAAATTATAAGCCTAGTATATGAAAGTTGCGGATTGTGGTCTCCCTCTTTCCTCCTGTAGCATGCAGATGTTGTGAACTGAGTGCACGATCCCCATTTATTCCGAAAACAGGTGGAGACACTCTCGAACCAATACCCGAACCGACGTCGATCTCGGCTCGTTACACTCCCAGCGTAAAGTTTCCCGAACTCAGCCTCAAGGACCTCAATGATGCCTGCACGTGAGTGAAACCTCCTGCTTCTACAGCCGAGAAAGTCCGCGCTTGACTTGTCAAGAGAGCCTCTTTCTAAGGGAGTGGAACACTTTAGAAATTTTTCATGTCTTCGAAAGATTTTCGAAAGAGACAAACAGCGAGCCGGATGCAAACAGCAAAGTCCCGTGTCATTTCTGGATTCATGCCAGGCTCGCAAGGAGGATACAGTAAAGCGCAGAGAGACTTCATTTGATTAATGCAAGGGAGTCATCGAAGCGTGCAGTGGCCGCGTTACCTTGGCCTTGCCCATGTAAAAAAAGAAAAGGACTTTCACTCCCCTCGGTCCCATCCTCAAGCCTCGGGCTTCTCTCTCTCTCTCTCTCTCTCTCTCTGTTTGTCTCCTTTACTTCTACTGGTCCTTGTTTATTTGAGGGCTACTGTCGCATACCCATGTACTAGGCGACTATAGATGAGAAATCGGTCAAGCAGGGATCGTTGTTGTTAGACTATATGTGCGAGACAATATGCCTCGAGGGGAGCTTTCTAAATCTACGATTGCAGAGGAAAGAACCGAATTGCAGGCTTTGGCGAAGAGAGTAATGAAATTCCAATTGGTGCATTGAAGAGTGCATCGTCCATGTTTTGCGATATTGTAGTTCAACCGATTATAGGTACTTCTGCAAACTCCTTGTACCTTCTACGATTTCTGCATCGCAATTCCATTTGCAACCTTGACGGCGCACTCGTACCATATAGTTGTGGAATCATCAAGCAAATCTTGCATCTTCAGGTTTCCGTCAAATGCATTAAATAAATAAAAACATGACAAAAACTAAAGCATGACAATTTCACATTTCGAGCAGCTTTACAGTTGTATTTCCATCAACTGTCTGCACTAGTACAGTACGTTTTGAAGAGAAAGTAGACGTATTTTCCCCCTTCCTATTATTCTACCTTTGTGACTGGATGGACTAGTCGAATTTGTGGACTTCCCCCAAACCAGGGAAGGACTGGAATCTATCGATAAGCGGCTCCGCATGGAACGAGACTTGTTCAGACGGGGAATGGTGGAGGGACGAGGATCGGCAGCTGGGTACCATCAACAGCACCTTGGGGCCAACACAGACGCCATCTCCTTGGGCTTCAATGCCAATCGCAACGTCGAGACCTGCCGAGCCATCGTCCGCAGGTCTGCATTCTTCATTACTTCTTTAATTTCTGACATTCCAGAGGTCATGCGGCCATGGATCGAGCCGGGTGGGATGCCTCGTGTCTGTAGGCCTCGCTAAAGCGTCAGAAAAAGGATCACCATATTTGATTTTAATACAAGTCTTACTAGAACTGAGCACTGTAACTCATACTCCTCCCAAAGGTTCCTCATGCATCGGAACGTGAATAGGCTTTCAACGAATCATTTTAAAAGCATTCTTCACTGGTCGTTCGATCCTCGGGCAAAATACTGTAGAAGCCTTAGTCCTCGAATTCCGCTCGACTTCAGCATAAGACAATATCGAAGCGTCTCGATATCGTGCAAGTATGATCAAGGATTGGGTAAATTCTGCAGGTGGCGGCTGTCGGCAGACCAGGCCATTTACGGCTTGCCGTATTTCAACGTGACCAACACGCTCATCAGCAACACGTGTCCTCAGGCGCCAAGATGCAAGAAGACCATCTATCGAAGCCTGGACGGAAGTTGCAATAACCTGAGGAACCCGGCATGGGGTCGCGCACAGACTCCTTTTCAGAGAATCCTTCCACCTGCATACGAAGATGGTCTGTCCTTTCAAGCAATTCACTCGTAAAAGGAGACGAAAAATTCGAACATTGCAAAAATGAATGAGGCGGGCGTGACACCTATTGTAGAAACAACTCCTCATTGCTCTATCTCTCTCTAGCGTATTGAAAATGAACCTTCTATCTTCTGGCACTATCAATACCATAAGCATTCGGAATACAATTGGAAATAAATCTGATTGGATTCAAAACTGATAAGTCTGCCTGATACGCGGGAACTATTTTGCAAAAATCAATAACAAGAACTATCGCTTTCTGACAACTGATCAGTTAAAGTGGTTGCATGTAGCCATTCATACCCTAATATCCTTTTAAGAGCTGTACTTCAAATTTGACGAGCGGAAAACAGGGCGGAGGTTTTGCTTCGCTAACGGACACATAACGGGCCGTACTAAGTCACGTAGTATCAATGGTTTATCCTGCTTGCGTTGTCAGAGACATCTTGAGGTCACTTGAATCCCCTATACTTTTGCAGGATCCACCTTCCTGCGCCTTCTATATCTCAACCACCGCATGATTAAAACCGCATCCATTGAAGTGCACAAATGAATTTTTTAAAATAATTATCGATATTTACTTGGGACTGCTCACAGCATGGACCACTGTCCCCGACTCCAAAACTTGTTTTTCCAGGCCTGATATTGAACATATAAGGTCCTTCTCTAACGATTAATGGGTGATGTCAGAGTGAGAAAGTTCTACGTGGTTGACCTTACTCGCCTGTCCGAGGACACTCCCAATAACGGAATTCCTGCCGCTTTCCACGTATTTTTTCTTTCTACCGTAATGTTCGAGTTTTTTGTTCCATGTATAGGTTTTTGAAGTTACTAATGACTGCATTGAAGGTCAGGCTGAAGAAGGAAGTATCTATGACAGGCTTCGATGCGCCGAGGGTGTCGGTATCAGGTGCACCACTACCCAGCGTACGGTTGGTGAGCATCACCGTCTCGCCGGATGTGGACCGTCCTCATCCGAACATCTCCTTGCTCCTCATGCAATTTGGGCAGTTCGTGGATCACGACATCACGTTCACTCCTGTCGAGAGGATGATGAACGGGACTGGAATCATGTGTTGCCAAAACGGGACATTCCTTCCTCGTTCCCTCACCCATCCTGCCTGTTACCCCATCGCCATTCCACCCAAGGACCCTTTCTTCTCCCGATTCGGCCAGACTTGCATGCCTTTCGTCCGATCCCTCCCGGCTCCTCGGTCAGGATGTAATTTCGGTATCAGAAATCAGGTGAGGCGGTTTCGAACGAAACATGGCAACCGTGACGTGCAAATGGCCTATTTCCATGCATAGTAACGCATTTCCCCCACTCTCCTGTCGCTGCAGATGAACGGGGTTACGGGTTGGATTGACTTATCCACCGTCTATGGATCCGGTGACGACGTGGCCAGGACACTGAGGGCATTCCGAGACGGGAGACTCATGAGTACAAATGTGAACAATCAAGCCATGCTCCCGCTGGATACCGAGATAATGAGGATGTGCTCCGACGGTCGTCAGGACATTCTCTGCTTCCGATCCGGTTTGAATTCCCTAACTCTACTATTTTTAGTCCTTGTTTCTTTTCTCCCTTGCAATTACTGTCGATGAAAATGGTCATCAATCACGAGACGACCTTGATTACACACCTGGGGATAGGTCTCGCTCTGTTTCTGCCTCACTGATTGTTATAAACGTTGTTGGAGCCCTATATCCCTCTGAAGGATGAGGATGATGAAAATATGGGTGTTATGACAGGTGACACGCGTGTGAACGAAAACATCGAATTGACATCGTTGCACATCGTATGGCATCGGGAGCATAATCGACTTGCTGAAGCCTTGCAGCAGTTGAATCCGCATTGGGACGATGAAACCCTGTACCACCAAGCCAGGAGGATCAACATAGCGGCTCTTCAACACATGACTTACAATGAGTTCCTGCCAATCGTTTTCGGAACGGAATTCTCGGCCAAATATAATCTCATCCCCCAACGCCATGGCTACACGAAGCAGTATAACGAGAGCATCAACCCTACTGTGACGAATGTCTTCTCCACTGCCGCCTACCGTTTTGGACACACCCTCGTCCAAGGATGGATGCAGTAAGTTCCTTTCTTGCCATGGGAGGGGGGAGGGAGGAGGTAATCAGCTATCCCCGGGAGGTTTTCATGGGAAAAACCTCGCTACCTCACACCCGGAGGGATCCCCGCTGGCATCCTCGGACGTTGTTTCATCGAATCCTATCGAATTTTACCATCATACATCCGCCATTACTAACACTGGTTTTTGATTGTTCGTATTCGTCGTCGCAATTCTTCATTAAAATAAATTGAAAGCAGGCAATTATCTAATGGTGCAGGAAGAATAAGCACAAAATATCTGAATATCTGAATCTACTACGTATTCTGCCTGTTCATTCCTGCAAATCGATCGGTAGACAAGAACTCCCAGCCCTGTAAATGAGGAAAATTGCATAAGAGGGACTTTTGAACCCAAGGAAAGATAAACTTTCTTGGGTTTCCATGACAAAACGGAACCCGGGGGAAAATCTGTTATAAGGTTTCCTTCATATGGGGCTGATCGCAAATATTAGTTTGCTAAACCAAAACCTTATTTAAAAAAGCAATGTAACCAATGATTATGGCGCCATTTTCTTGCTCCCATGCATTCCGTATTGGTTTCTTTGCCAGGTTGCACTCACCCCACGGAGACGTATTCCGAGAGCTGGAATTCTCTCGAAACCAGAATAACCCAAGTGAGTTGTACCGACCAGAATCTTTCGACGGGCTTCTTCGAGGAATGGTCTCGCAACCCAGTCAGGAATTCGACACCCATTTCACCAATCAGGTTCCTATTTTTTTGCTGCTGCCCTGTCCGATGAGAGCATTCGAGAAGAAGGAATAAGAATATTTTCCGCTTTTTTTCTTTCCTTTCTCTTCTAGTTGTCGAATCTCTTGTTCAGGGGAAATAGATCATTTGGCCTCGACCTGGTTGCATTGAATACCCAGAGAGGTCGCGATCATGGCCTCCCTGGTTACAATTTCTTTCGAGAACTCTGTGGTCTGCCCAGAGTGCACGATTTCCACGGGCTACTCGACCTCATCGACCCACCTGTGAGTGTTTTAAATCCATCCTTCGTTAGTAAATGCCAGTTCTCCCCCGCGTCAAGAACACCGGAATCGTTTCGGTCTCATGGTTTTCTTGTCGAAACGAGATTTCATGCCCCCCGAAGTGGAAAACGCCTCACCGCATTAATCGCAATAATCCTTCTATTTGCGTAATAAAGATTTAAACGGATTTCAACGTATTTCTTCAGACTCTGAGACGTTTCTTCTTTGGGCCTTTAAGGAGACTTTCTTACCGCCTTCCAGACATGAAATTCTTAAAAGAAATCATCTTAGTAATCGATCGGAAGTCGAATTCCTATTTATGGCAGTACCTTGCAGTTGAGTCTTTTGTATATCAAGTTTATTAGCATGGCCATCACTGAGATCATTCAATAGATTTAGAAAATCGGGAATATTAATTGCTTCCTTGCCCGGTCTATAGGCCTATGAAAATTATGTGCAACCAAAACTCAAGGAGTGAAAGTGTGCAGACAACAGACTGGTGAGGACGCGGAACTGCATGTGATTTCGATAGCACACCATACTGATTCTTAACTAAAATCATGTAACACTGAGACCCTCAATAGTCACACCCGTAAAAATATTTTAAAAGTCATGTTGTTTTGGAGAACGGAAACTTGGACATGCAAGAAAATTCTCCGAGACTAGAAATCTGAATTTTAAAAAATTATGCGGATTCTGTGGCTTGGATCTCTTCAACTTCAGGGGAGACAACTCAGTTTCTCGATGCATCGAGAAGAGAAGCATAATGGTTTCAAGTAATTCCCCGTCACGGAAGTTTTCACGATGAAGGACCAATTTTAGGCAATTATCCGCATTTAATCGATCACCGATAAGGAATATCCTTCAACCAAATTACCGTTGCCCTTGCCAATGTGATGAATAGGCATGAACGTCGAACCGCCTTGAAAATAACGGTCTGTCGGAAAGGATTCCGCTCCGTGACATTTGGCTCTCCCGCTGGGGTGAAGGTCTCATTTCGGGTTGGTGCCCACTCATCGCGACTCTACTTCTTGTTATTGTCACCGTAGGAAATGACCTCAATTCTTGCACACCCTGCCAGGATCTCCGTCGATTGGACAATTTTCATTGATTTTTCCATTGATACAGAAGAGGTACTCATAAAAACTTGTTCCTCTCTCTCACTTTGCTACCAACAATGCGTTATGCCCTTCTATCTTATCGTAAACAAAATAAGATAATTCCTATTCTGTCGTTTGTTCCCTGGGAGCCACTTATTTGCCAGAGAATTTGAGATAGAGTTCATCGAGAAGACGGATGAAAGTGCAGTAAGGCATTGCATTAAAAGTGCTGGGTGCAGGTGCTGGTGCTTGCCTTGAGTATCTGCCGTGGGAGAGCAGTGGTGGCTTTTGTCTACATGTTGCCATGCCGAGAATGTAGGGATGCATGCTCGCTGCGCTATCCTTTCCCGCTCGATTTCACGTGCTTGGTCATAAAGGAAGCACGATGGACTCGGTCTATCATTTAATTCCGTGTCCAACTTTATTTCAATCCAAAGTAAAAATTAACCTGCAGGAGACAGCATCCGTTAGCAAGAAAGATTTATTGAATAAAGGTTTGCCTTGTACAAGAGGGGTAGCACTGCGAAAAGAAACAGAACTGCTTGAAGAGTGAAAATGTCAACTTGAATTTCCAAATCCCTCAATCGACTAGATGAATGGTGCGACCAAACGTGCAGACATTAGCCTTCAGTTTGGTAATTTAAACTTTTAAATGGCCAAATTCCTATGCCCAATAATTGCGTATCTTATTACCAGCGTGAGATTCTGAGGGTGAGCGAAGGAACGGGGACAAGGGTGTCTATTTCCGGATTTCAAAGTGATGAAATCACGATGGGAAGCATGACAGGGCGTATGGGTGAAATTGCCCCACGGTGGTCAAATCCGAAAGGTCAAAATGAGGAGGGGGGATAATGTGGGGATTTCTCCACGGAAGACTTTTTTTTCGTTTTTGCTGCGAGCACAAGGCCGGGCGCAGTGCCACGCCCGGCTTGAAATAGCCAACAAAAAAAATTCCCCCTACGGTCTGTACCTGACGTGAGAGAATCATTGCGTAAAAGACGGGCACGTTCGTCTATAATGCCCCCCTCTAACTGGCAATTTGACCTTTTCCTTTTTCTGAATGGAGCTATTATCCCCTTGCTTCAAGTCCACCATCCGGCGAAAGGAAAAATCCCGTGATGACAAATCTGGCTTTTCAATCCCACATTCCCCGAGGAGATCCATAAAACTGCCACGGACAGTGGATCCCACTTTCTTTATTGTCCCATTCCACTGAGGCCTCTGCTGAAGTAGCTCTTTGCTCAAAACGATGACATTTTCAAATTATTAATACTATATTCCACGAGAGGGTTAAGAGCAAATTTGTATATGCGAATGAATTTAGGCATTATTACTTTTCTAATTAATCTCTCATGACTGGTGTGCGCTTTTCTTTGCGGTGAGGCTGGTTCCCTCTGCCTCGTTGCAAATAGCTTTTTGCATTGCATGCATAATTGACATGCTCTGCCCGTTGCACCTCCTAGTCACCGTTGAAATGCCGCCCTTGAACCCTTTACGGCTGGCAGGGCGGATGGAAGTTGCAATTGGCTTAATCCAGACGGTGCGGTTCATGGGGTAACGCCCCCCCCCCCCACCCCGCCCCAATTTCTCAACGGTGGCACATACTGCACGTGCTAAACGAGGCCTTTCACTGGAATACTGCCATAAAATGCCACGCGTCAACAGCCCGCGATTGTTGCGAATTGTTTATATTCAATAAGCATCATTTCGCAATCAGACTTGACGTGACCTGTATCTAATGCATGGACAGTTGTTGCTGCTTGTCCTTGTATTTCTGGATATTCCCTGGTGTGAACCGTGGATCAGGTTCTCATTCACTCACCATCATCTGTGAAGACGAAAAAATCGAGAAAAAAAATTAGCTTTAAAGTCGCTTTTCCCATTTTCGAGAATAAATTTACGGCTTCGTAGTCACTCAGGGTCAGTTTTATTAAGATTAATTTATGTCGAGTTGGCTAGCATGCATTATGCAAAATGAATTAGGAATTGATCGTTCTTTGTTTCATCCTTTGCAGCTGATCGAGAAATTCCGTCACTTGTACACTGATGTGGACGACATAGACTTGTACATCGGAGGGCTGGCAGAGCGTCCCTTGGGACACGCTTTGGTTGGACCTACTTTCGCCTGCCTCGTCGGGGATCAATTTGCTAGATTCAAACGAGCCGATCGATTTTGGTACGAAGAAGGCGGCACCTCCCATTCTTTCACCGAAGGTCAGTTCCTGTCATGTATTAAATTTTCGCTCAGGACAAGCTGCTTGAGAAGCCAAAAAGGGATACATTGAAGGTAAAAGATGGGAATGGGGAATTACATGAAGAATTTTAGATGGATCACATTTTACACCCAGGATATGTTAGCTGCAATTATTTATTTATATTTATAATTAATCTGAGATGTAATGCACAGAAAAACATGAAGCACGCACAAAACCGGGAGTTGATATAAGAGTAAACTAACTGGAACCCTTTTCCAAAGACGCAGTATTTATTATTTTATTTTATTTATTACTATTTAGAGGCAAAATAATTAACTCAAATGTAACTTGTAATGTTAGCTGGATATATTCCAAGAAAAGTGACATAATCGTAAATAATTGCAATTACTTGAAAGTAACTAGTTACTTTAATATTTTTATTACTCGCCCAACACAGCCAGTAAATGATGATGTGGAATGATATATTTCTGCGCTTTGGCGTCTCATGGTGATTGGGAAAGGGATGTTATATCCTGTTCAAAGACCAGAGGAAAAGCGAAGGCCCTTGCAAAGCAGGTGAGTACGGAGCCAGTCATTTGACTTGCGGATCACCTCGGCAGGCACAGTTTTCCATCATAATATTAAAATTGATTTTGGCTTTACCATTGAGCCTTTTTCAGCAATGCAAATTTTAAAATGTTAAGCTCATATTCCCGTTTCCATTATTAGGCATTTCTCCATGCCAATTTTCATCATAAACTCTATACAGTTCTGAGATATTTGAGCATATGGAGTATCTATCCATCCAGACATTCATCACTACAAATAAGTAAAAGTATTCATTTAGTATTCATGCATTTTTTATTGAGGCTAACATAGATTCCATCCTTAATGAAGGTGCTCTATGAAATGCATGCTTGTCTTTCAAAATGGCCCTTCGTCTCCATCTGACCGATTAGACCTCTTTCAAAATCCAATGCAACGCAGCCCCCCTACTGCAGCATATATGAATATTTATTGTTCATTCTCTTCTTATTTTCTTTGAATATGGTACTAGACAGTATGTTGAAACGAAGAAATGAAACAACTTTTCGTAATTAGATTTTGTATTTGTAAAGGTGGCGGGCGAGGTGAGAGTACTAGTGAAAGTCCGAGAACGGAATGCGATTCGAAATTGACGTGCAACTTGCTCATGCCTAGGGTTGCACCCTTCATATGTCTGCTCACGATATGAATTAAATTGGTGGGTGGGCTATGATATGGACCCCTTAAGATTTTCCAGTCTGCTCCAAATAGGCATAAAAATAACCGCAGAACCGGGAGAAAGTTTAGATGGAATGTTCACGCAGTCTCGCTTCGAATGGCGACATCATCAGAGTTGGAGTCGGAACGTTGAGAAAGCTAAAGACAATTTTCCGAAAGCGAGGTGAACAGCTGTTGGGCGAAAAGAATTTTAAAAAAAGGGGTAACAATGCGCAAAACGCTGTTTTCCACGGGGAAGCATTATCTTGCAAAGATAAATTTGTCGTACATGTGAAGATTTCTGAGGATTCACATTCTTCTTTCGCAGCTTCGCTTACAGTTTAGCCCATTTTTAAATCGATGGAATTTAAGATGCAATGATAAGGCAGTAGGATTAGCATCCCCACGTCTCGATTGGCGTTTACTGTTTCTATTGACTTGTCTATAGCGTATTCCTTCCTAAACCACTTCTGACAAAACTTCTGGATGGTTCAGCGAATTTCTTTCGTGGGGGTGAATTGAATCCTCTATCTGCGACTGGTCTTGGATTGCTTCAACTCCCTAATAGGTGGAGAAATTTTCCAGGGTTGAAGTTGCCGAATTCTTGATCATAATTCTAAGCAGAGAGATGAAATGTATTCAACATTTGCCCGAAATTAATCTAGTACTCCAGATTATGACGACATAAACGCACCTGGAGTGAAATGGAACATATTTCATCACAATTTCAGTACTCCCCGGAGGTAGGTATTTCAACAGCTATTCCTTGACCCCTGTATTATGTAGTCTGGCACCCATATCTGAGAAAGGTCAGTAGGGCATCATATTTCTGCTTACTCGAAAAGTGATCCAGGAAAACAGCACTTTTTCCATTATTACGGAATCATTGGGTGTTAGCTTCCTCTTGTATACAAGAAGAAGCAAACACGATAAAGGAAACAAACTTAGTGACTTCAGATTTGTTCGATACTTCATAAAGTTTGTTCTTTTGTATTCATTTCCTCTTGCAAACGATTCATCATATCCTGACTTGGGTATTTCCTTTCGCTGTGCATCATAAACGCAACATTTCTAATAGTACCTTCGTGGAAGCTGTTGATGACCGAGCGGCGACTTTTCTTTCGAGTATTTATCGTCGATATTTGCCTAACGGTTGGTTGGTCGGTTGCCTAACGGTGCCGTTCGTCACGTCGGAGGAGGAAATCAACGGGAAAGGAATTTGGTCCAGATAGTGATCGATTGCTATTTCGTCCCTGTGGATAGCGTGTAAACGACATGAGAAAGAAAAATGAAATGGTCTGGGTTCTTTTTTTCCTGAAGAAGTGAAGTCAAAACAAAAAAATCTGATGTAGGATCTCAGCAAAACAATTTTTTTTATTTTCCTCTACAGTCATGGTCTCGGTTCCCTCAGGGAAAGCAGCTCCGATTCTAAATCTTTTTTTCCTACTCTCCTTAAAAAAAGACACTTTCTTTACTTTATCCAATTCAGTTTCTCTAAACGATACTCAAACAAAAATTCACCGGAAGGGGAGGAAACATATATTGTCTCTGATGAAAGAAAGCTCTTGCGCCACAAGAACAACTCATATCAAAGGGATTGGTGAGCCCACCAACAGCAGAATTATATGGGCAAGAAGTCGGTCCAAGTCCCCTTCAAGAAGCTATCAAGAAAATATTAACATATTAATACTATTATAATACATACAGACTGGAGGGATTCCTGACTAGTGCATCTCGCCTATCTGCTCCTGAGAAAGCAGCATTTTAATTTATTTATTGCAATTGAGAAGAAGCCGTAAAACTTTCAAACAACGCATTTCACAGCATTCATTTCATTTTTTATTTTCTGACTCTGAGAAGTGTTGTTTCCTGTTCGATTTTATATTCTGCTTCGTGTTCGACTTTTTACTGTTTTTGCCAGGTGCGCTAGGAGTCCATGACTCATATATCAGCGCTCGAGGATTATGAGCATCTGGTCCATTTTGATCTTCGTGTCTAATCACCACCTGTGAGACTTCGGGAGTACGGGCTTACTCTGCAGTCGTTTAATATATTTTGTGCCATTGATATTCCTGTAAGACTCTTGGTTACCCCTATAAGACTATGGTTACCTCTGAGGTCAATACTTGATCCAGCTCTTCAATCACTGTGATGTTTCGTCATTTCAGCGAAAGCTAGGTTGTGCGCTTAAATAGGGGGTGGGAATCGAAAAGCGGAGAAAGCACTCCTGGGGCGCTGATTCACGTGATCGAATGAGTAGATACTTGGGACGATCGCACATACCAAATCAAACCCAATCTAAGGTCTATCATACTGAGTAGCAGTTAAATGTTACATCATGTTTTGACTTCAGGCACGTTTTACGTGTTCCGTGAACTTTTTTTTCTCCTTTCTCTCACTTTCCACTTGTGTTCCGCCTCCCTGTAGCTCAATTGGAAGAGATCCGGAAATGGAGTTTAGCTCGAGTCTTGTGTGACAACGGTGACCACATCGAAGAAATGCAACCCCTTGCTCTCTATCAACCGTCGCATTGGTGAGATAGTTTTTTGCATTCCTAAACCCAACACGTATTTCCTTCCATCATGGGATATATTATATTGCAAACCATGACCTATACAGAGGTCTGATGCAAGCTACCCCTTACAAATGTCACGCCTGCCCCCTTGGTGTTCGAGCATACAAACGCACACGCAAGCTCGCAAAAAAAACTTCCTTGAAAACTTCACCTCCAAAAATATTGTTCGCATTGGTAATGAATATCACGATCTAATTGTGGGTTTACTTGACTTCCGCCACAGCCCTTTTTGGGACACACCCAAGCCGGAGGTTTACACTCCCTTCAGATAAGTATCTGCACCCTTTGCACGAAACATGGCGAACTTGGATCTTCGTGACATCCGGGAGAATGTGGCAACAGTCTACATATTCTAATAGAATAATCATATTCTTATTATTAGGGATGTCAATTCGATTAATTTAATCGATCGATTAATCGATTAAAGTATTATTAGCGATTAAAACTTTAGTCGAAATTAATTGATTTTAATTGGCCCCTAATCTCCCCCTGAATACCCATTTTCCTATTATAATTTTACCATATAATAATAATATAATCGAGTAATCGATGGATTAAATTAATCGAATTGGCAGCCCTACTTATTATATATATTCAACTTGTCTGTCGTCGCTTGACATACCGAGAGGGTTCCTTTCCAATCAATGTAAAAGTCCTTTTTTTTCCTGTCCATCTCTTCAGAAAATACTGCATTTTGTATTACGTGAATTACAACGTATTACAACGTGCCGCAGTGGTCCGAATAAAATGAAGGGATTGGAATTATTGTAGCTACTGAGTATGGGGTAGTTGTGGCAAGCGTGTCTCAAGTAATTCTATTGTATATTTTAATTCACAGGAATGTATTAAGTAGGGTGTGTCAATTCAATTAATTTAATCGATCGATTAATCGATTAAAGTATTAATAGCGATAGGTGAAAAGGTGAAAGCGATAATTCTGTGCTCCACCTTTTACTAGTAACTCGCAGAATCCCTCCTGATTGTCGAACATGTAATGATGAGTATGGAGACGAGGGAATTGATGTTATTTCGTCTTGACAGGAACCCACGAGTGCCTTGTCACAGCGGAGCCATCCCCAGTCCAAGCCTGGAACCATGGAGAGAAGCATATCGAGGGGGTAGACTCTTCAAAAAGTGACACTTCCCTCTTTAGGTATGCGGAGGATGATGCTGACAATTTCCCTATTGTATGGACTAGAAGTGATCGCATTGCTCAGTGGTTCGAGGGATAGAACTCCAAGTGTGTCATTCGTCCAACATGGAGTACATTAACTTATGAGCAGGGAATCAATTCGAAGTTACCTTAGAAAGGACTCGATAAATATTGTTCAGGTTGGTGCTGGTGCTCGTCCATTCCATGGTCGTGCGTGAGATTTGACTTTGGTGGAATTTGTCAGGAATGAAGTCTTTCCCTTTTTTAAATTGCATTTTTCATTATCCAAGTCAAAAACAAGAGGGGATCAATCCTGAGCAGTCCTTCAAGTCTATTTTTCAACAATACCAACCAAGTAAAGTTGTGAGATGAGACTGTGACTGGATGATTAGAAGTACTCATGACTGAAAACATGCACGTCCGTGAGCTCTCACTCCCATTTTCAGCCTTTTATTCATCTTTGAGGCAAAAAATGCGAGAGACTGTAGTAAGTCTGTCTTTTTTTCTCGCCTTTACTTCTTGGTGCTCTCACAATTGTTTTCGAATGGACGTCTTGAACGGTTTGGAATTTCCCATGGACTCAGCATGATCCAAGGGTATGTCTTTTGGGGATCTCCCACGACTAAACAAATACAGAATGCGATGAAGTGTACTGACAATTTAAAGTTGCACAGCTTGCCATGGAACGAGGCGGATTTCGACACGCGAGGTTGTATAATGACCTTCACTAACTCTGCAGTGGGTTCTTAAGTGTTTTCAGCCACTGAACAATGGGTTCCTCCACAAAAGAAGATTGAAATATCATGAGTGCTGCTGTCAGCTTGATCTAAAGCCAGGGGAGGGGAAGCTAGAGGAAAGGAGATTAAAACAAAGTGAAGCCTGAGTTTGCTTATAAAACGCGCCACCAAAAAGGACAAAGATGAAACGTGAAAGCGCTTATAATTTTTAAAAGCAATATTTTTCAATCAAGCTATAAAACAATGCATAGAGCATTCGGAAAATTCATATTTAATCACAACATATATTGTTTTCGGAGGGAGCTGAAGCATTAAATTTTTATTTTGTGTGAATTACTTCACCAACTCTAAGGAAAACCTCCATGAAGCTCGCACAAATGCAAGCTTCTTCATTCAAATGAGAACTACAAATGGAGGGAGGCAAAATGCAGCGGCGAAAGTTTACTTGTCTTCGATCCTTACATGTTCACCACATTGCAGCACATGCTGGGTTCGAGGCACACCCTTGGTGCTTTAAAGCAGGGGTGTCAAACATACGGCCTACGGGCCGGATCCGGCCCGCCGTCTGCTTTTGAAATTTTCCGCATGGATTGAGTGTCAGCACAAATCTCAGTGAAATTTTATGGGTGCGGTCCGAAGGCATCTGCAGGGTAAGGAATGCGGCCCGCCGACCGATTTGAGTTTGACACCTCTGCTTTACAGCATCGTAACCGGACGACTTTGAACCTGGTTTCTTGAGCATTGAACCAGGGATCGGGGTTTCCACTGCTGGATTTACTTCTCTGGATTCTTCTTTACCATTAGCGCCGTTTATACCATGATAATTCTGTTTTCCCATATTGTTGAATCGCGTCGGGTTCTCTCCTTGAGAGCCGATTCACGCATTCACGCTTTCCTCGTTCACTTTTCATAATGCATACAATAAAGAAAAGGTACTCATAAACAATGGCCCATGACTTGAAACCCAACGTGAGGATTGGCCTGTCATTTCCTTGACATGATGGCAACCTGGAGCAAACCTGGAGCAAAATTTGCGACCATGCTTAGTGAAAATCTGAAGGCACCCCCAGAAGCAATACGAGATATGAGAACCACGTGTTTGACAAGAGGGAAAGGTTATCTGTGATTCTGGAAACAATGACTATCGGCCCTAGAGGCATCATAATACACGTTCCTTATTTTACCCTCATCAGACTACATTGACCCTTGCAGTTCTTAAACTTCCATATGAATGGACTTGACTGTCCTTGTGCTGAAGCAAACGAAAATCAGAGCTAGTAGATGAACATTGTTGAAATATTCATGGAAACCATGAAGTTTCTTCCAAACTTGTTTATCATTCGCAGAAGACATCGCTTATCTATTTTTCCTGGTTTCCTGAGGCCTACATTGCCGGAAGGATATTTTCCAAGCCATTGGCATGAGATGATGAGATGAGAGCCGTTTGAACGGCTGTGCAGTTGCAGTTGGGTTCTAGTTTCCGTTTAGACTTTAATCTGACTGAAGTTCTTCAGTGCTCTTATCAGCTTCTATCATTAATAAATCTCAACTGGAACTAAAACTGAAACTGAACTGCGATTGAACCCAGTTTTGAAATCAGCTATGATATGCAGAAATTTGTGACAGGTTGAAGAAAGTAGGGCATACATTTTATTGGTAAACCTCTTTATTGCATATTAAGAATGTCCAATAATGCCCTTTCGGTATGCACTCTCCTGCATAACGCAGATGAGCAATCCAATTTATTTTTACTTATTTACTTCTCCTATATACATGTATTTACTCCTTTCTCGGTATACCTTCATTTGCGATCGATTTTTTAAACATTTTCCTTGACTGATTGGGGGGGGGGGAAATACGGAGACATGGTGTATGCCCCCAAGATTTTCGTCGTCCATGCAAGGTTCCTACGAATCCCAGGAAGTAACTGTCACGGAAAATATGTGAAATCATGAAAGAAAACTTCCAGCGGCGACTACCAGAGAGGAAAATACCATGCCTGAATCCTGTGTATTTATGATATAAATAGTAATATAAAATTGGGGTAGGGATTAGTACTCTACCTTAAGAAACAATCCGGAATAATTTCAAAGTTTTGTGCCAAGAACCCAGGTGTTCCACCTCGACGTTGGAAGTTGGGAACTTGAGTCTGGACAAAGCTGAAGCTTTATTCTCCTGCTAGGGAAGAGTGAGAATACTCTTGCTCCCCTAATTATTGCTTTATCGTGTGGGACTGCAACTTGCACCTTACTTCATTTGAGTTTGTTTACATGGAGCTTTCCAGCCGTCGAGCACGTTTGCCCTAGACAAACGGAAGTACATTATTGGACTAACAATTCCAAGCCAAAACACATTTGGCAAAAAAAAGGAGATAGAACACTTGGCTTTCTGAAGGGGATTGAGAAAGGTCATGAAATTATTTTCTCGGAGTGTTTATGCCCGGATTAATACACTTGACGTTCCTTCGTCCCTTCTGCGTCTTTACCGTGGGAACAGAGAGGGGATTGAGGCTATGGGAATCGATGAGGTACCTTTTCACGTCTTTGTATTCAAGTCAAAATCTTGTGACAAGGTGTCTTCCATTTCCAATTTAAGCTTTGATGGAGAACGGCATTCAGAACTTTATTGCCGGATGTACATCCGGCAATAAAGTACTGAATGTCGATGACAAGGAATTTGATGACAAGGAATAAAGCCATATGATCTCTTACGTAAGCCAGACATCTTGGGTTGAAGAATGCCGAATTCATCCAGGCAAGCTGATGCTCGGAGTCTGTTGATTTTTATAGACGAACGACTGCTTCTGTTCATTCCTCAGCAGTCTATATAATGCCTCTCTAGTTAGGCCATTGAAGCCCCATTGCAGACGAAATGCTTCAATTATTTCATCGCCTTCCAGATTACCCTGTTACTTTCTTTTCCTCGATGAAAGAGGATCATTGCTTTATAAATGTGGGATTAAGTTATTGTTTGCCCTCTTAGGAAGAAGAAAGAAGAAAATGAGTCAAATGTGAGCAAACTTGCATCCTCTATTTAGGGCGTAAACCAGTGAAAGGGAAAAAACTTCCGGGTATCGCAGGGACCCAGGTATGACAAACGCGAAAGTAAAAGGGGGCAGGGTTAAGTATCATCAATTAAACGGCGTGGCCACTGTGACGCCTTGGCTATCCGGAGCAGCAACCCTCTAATTCCATCAGATTTCAGGTCCAGTTGAGCCTCTGGAGATAATCAAATTCTGGGATTGCTAGTTTAGAGGAGAAATGTTGGGCGGAGATAGAGACGAAAGTACCCTTGGGTGTTCATTCTCTCTCATTAAAGTGAAGAACTACCGAAAGAAAGCCATGAGAGCTTCTGAAAGTTATCTTATGTGCAAATTTGCGTTATAAGGTGTCAGATTAGGCAAATAAAAATGAAGCAGGAGAGGGGGTAAAAGAGAAGGGGGGGACAATAGTCCTACTAGGCCTGAAGAGTCAACAGAGCCTTCGGTGACGTGACTATGTCGTCCTTGAGAAATACAAAGTGATGTCAGGCAATGAAGGGAAATTACTTATTTCCTCAAATCTACGATTTACGCAACGCGTTCGAATTCCTTGGGAGGGTAGAAGATGCGAATTAAGTCAGAATGGGTACGAATTCCACCACAGAATTTTCATCGTGGGTTTGATGCCTTCGAGGTACGTTTAAGTCGTTGCTTAACCATGGACGGTGGACACTTTCGGCATCTGTCGTAATCTGGGCAAGAAAGTCTTCACTACTTTCAAGTTCTCCGTGTTGCATGACACCCTGTCCGGCGCGTCCCGTGAAAGTAAAACGCTGTGCATGACGTCAAAGTGAAATGCAGGGCATGGCCGTGATGCATGACGTCACTCGGTAGCACTTTACCTAAATAAGCGTGGAAAAATGGGAGGTCTCCATTCTCCATGCCAGAAATCCGCTGGAAATTGCAAGAAAGATCTCGATGGACGGGAAAATCGCAGTCTGTCACCAGAGTGGCACATCCCCTGTCCTTGCCCTCCGCCACCATTGAGACAGTTTCTGTAAAGGCAGCCGACTGTGACAGGTCATCATCTCCGCGGGAGTCGGCGTCCCATGCATTCATCTCAAAGAAAGGATATAAAGGCTCGTGCGTTACACGTTGTCAAGTTGAGTAAGGAAGAAACTGCGATCGTGACCTTCATGCATCAATGAAATATGTCAACTTTATGAATGCTGCTGCGGCCACAAAAGAAATTTCTAGGAGTCCAATTATATCATACACTGGCTGGTATGCAAGAAAGTACAAAACTGAACTATTATGATAGCTATCATATGATAAGTTTTATAAGTTTGATAAGTTGGCCATATGCAGAGACATTTTATACCTATCATGATAAGTAGCATGATTGGTATTTCATACCTATCGTAATAGGTATGAAGATAGGTATCAAAATAGGTCTCACAATGGGTACCTATTAATTTTTCTTGCATACGGAACCCAGCAAATTATAGGACTATTGCCTGATACTTATCAAGATATTTACCATGTAATAGGCCATCAAGAGATAGGTTTTTGCATAGGGGCCATTGTATTTGAGTCGTTACGTTGACCATGTAACCTATAAAAAAAATTATTGGCAATTCAACTTCCCTCATTCAACAGGCATATTCGGTACTTTTTATAAGTAATCTTTCTTGGGAATGCTTGTTTGGGAGCTGCTATGTTACGACAATCTCAGCAGCGTTCGTCGCCGATGAAAAAACACAGCCTCGGAATGATTTTCCTGGTCGTACGAGACGAGAGTTGCTAATCCTTTCGTGCGCCTCGGAGCGCTTACATTACCGCATCTAGTGATCTTTCATGCTTCGAGCTTCTCCAAATCTTTCCCACAACTCACGAATTCCGCTACTTGAAATCCATTTAGTTTTCGTAAGTTTTCATTCGGGGACAAAATTCCTAATAAAATAAAACAGGAGAAGATAAACCCTCTTAGAACGGCATAAGACCTAAGCAGATGGTCGTTCCTTCCTTCGGGGGGGCTCCCCCCCCCCCCCCCCCCCCCCCCAACCCGGGTGTACGTCGGAATGTCGAATGAGGGAACGCAGAAAGGTAGTAATGTCGAAGGGCAAGGATGTAGATGTCATGGAATGGAACCAGAATTTTAAAACATCGAAGAAGAGGAAATGTCGACTCGTGTCGAATGTCGAAAGATGTGATTTCTCACAGATTGATCCCTCCATGGGAGTGTGCAAACTTGACTTAGTTGAACGATATGCTCCTCGAAAGAGGCGACGAAGGGACTGGTGGAGCTATTCGAACTTCACTGTATGTAACTGGAAAGTCCTGAGGTCCCTTTCCATAGAGAGGTGGCATTGACGATTTTCTAGTATTGTTTGAAAACCCATCCTAATGTCTTCCTCATGATCCAAGAACTCCAGGAGGAGAATACACAGGTCGGGAAATAGGAAAATTGGAAACTGGAATTCCCCAGAAAAAGAAGAGGAAGGTGGAAGAAACCCATCATCAACGGATACGGTACCCTGGAATATCGAAACAGAGACGTCAATAACTTCTTGAGTGCGATTGCGTACAATGTGAAATATTGAATGACCAACTGCTACGATGATCAAACTTTACAATCATTATTTTGAACGATTGTTTTCCTGAAATCCATGGAAAATTTTGACCGAAAAGTGCTCCGCCTAACGAGTGCATTAAAAAGTCCCATTCAACATTTAATCCATCTGCCTTTTCTTCTCTCGACATTGCTGTATTTCTACATTCTCTCCATCGACATTTCTGCCGTCGACTAGTTTCTTGTCGACATTTCTTCTTTCGACATTCCGAAGCGCACCGCCCAAACCCCTGCTCATGATGGTATCTCTCTACTTCTCTCCATCCCCCTCTCCCCCGAGGGTGGGGGACGCAGAAAGATATCATGAGCACACGACCAGAGAGCGAGGTTGGAAAGGCACAAAGATAGGCGGTCAAACGTGAAGGTCACGCCAGTTACATGTAGCAACTCACTTTAGAAAAGTGAGCCGGTCAAGGAAACGTCACACGAGCCGCTACTAATTTTTTTTCTGAGAACGGAAGGACGACAATTCAAATTAAAGGCGTGAATCGTACAGGTTAATGAATTTGTAGTTGCACATCTACGCAGTGATGTTTGGGCCGAATCCCGAAATTAATTTACTTCATTTTAAGCTTTTTCAGAAATCGAATGGGCTGTCATCATTTAGGGTGGATTTTTTAACAGAGAACTATCCGATAATGCAGCTTTATTTCTGAGAAAATGCATTATAAATCCGGTAAATAAAGCTGCATTATCGGATAATGCTCTGTTCAAAAATCCACCCTTGGTGTTCAAATTCCGTTTCCACTATTTCACAATATTTTATCTTGCCCCGCGCTGAAGTGACTTCCGTCATCTCAACGCCTTGTTCCTTTTTTTCAATCGTTTTTCCAACTCAGATGAATCCTATCATCGCAAGCGTGCACACACGAATTTTTAATGCTTTCCTTGTCTGCCCGCAAATGCTTCGTAAAGCACAATAAAACCAACGATGCCCTCGACCAAGCATTGTGACAACCCCAATTAGAATCAATATTCTTCATTACCCTTTAAGGAAGTGACGCATCTGACGTTTGACAACACCCTTGGAAGGAATGCGGTCATTGAAATACATTAATTATGTCTTTGAAACTAGTCTCTTTCATGGCACACTGTTATAAGCTGGTGCACTGAATTTTATCTCAATTACTTAACTTATTCTTGGAGGTGCTTTATTTTTGGTAATGAGTATGATGCTTTCAAGGTGTGGGTCAGGCTACCGATGACCACATGCAGGAAGAATGTTCTCACCAGAGGCAATATGAACTTCATCATTTCCATAAGTGCATTTATTAATTGCTCCCAACCAAAGTAAATATGGACCCAAGTCCACATAGAGATCAGCATTACTCAGTGCCTTTATTCATAAATCTGAAAAACTCAAGCCCTTCGAATACATAGATAAAATGCCTGATAAGTGTTGGAATACTGGGGATATAAAAAATGAAAGAAGCATAATGAAAGTTCTTGGCTAGGGTTGTAATTTGTTCAGCATTCATGTGTAGTCAATGTAGTCAATCAATCTCACACGGGTACCACCATTGGATAATGTTGATTATTACCCAGAAATAAAATAGGAACAATTGTGTAAGTAAGCCACTGGTACTGCTCTACAGACTAATTAGTAACATAAAAGCAACAGGAGCGTAGGGAGAGTTAGGATACTGAAGCTTTCTTACTTAAATCACATGCCTTCAATGGAAGTTATGCTTGGTACCCCATGTTGCAAGATTTTTATATGCTGCTGTTATGGAATGATTGCACCCTCTAGCAAAGATTTGGTAAGCAATGGAATTAATATCCTATTTTCCACTTGTTGTATATGTACAATGGCACCATCCTATACCTTTTACAACTTTGGTGCTATAGTGCTCTGACTTGGGAATCTTAATTCATAATCACTCTCTTCATGTAGAAATCTACATTTTTTCTGCAACTGTCCTTATTTGCATAATTATTGTTTCTCTGTTTAGAAAAAGACACTTTTTCAACTAATGTTTTTATTTTTAATTTTTTTAATGTCAATTTGCCAAATATTTTGCAACTCCATTGTCTGCAGAAGAAGGCCTAGTCTGTATCATCTTGCAGGAATTGGAAGTTCTTCCAATAGTTTCATTATCAGCAGTCTTGTTCACAGACTATACAATTTTAAAGTATGTATTAAATGTTCCTGGTTGGTAGCTTTTTCAATGGAAATCTTTCATTTACTTATGTGCTTTGAACTTTTACAAAATTGAGGGGCAAGGGGGAACTAAATATGATTTCATCCTGTGCATTCTTGGCTTCTCATGATCTCACTGTCATGTTTTTGTGTTGGATGCTCTGTGAATGATGCTGAAGCATATCTTCCTATGCATGCAACCAGACTAACGTGTAAATCCAAGGCCATGTGATATGGGCAGCCATCTTCTCTCTATGGTGCTTTAAAGATAAATTTTACTGATTCAGGTCTGACAGAAGAAAGAAATCTCTAGTGGATAATTTTGAGGTGGAAAAGTCATAATGCTAAGAAGAAAGAGAGCACCTGGCAAGGGGGAGGCATGGTTAATAGTAATTAGGAAGGCATGAGCATAATGCAGCATCACATTAACTCAATTTTCATGTTTGTCTGTTGACAGAGGAGAAGGGGGTGAGGTGGCTGTTCTCATCACATGGCTGTGATCCCTGAGTCGGATGAACCTCTCCTCAATGGTCTTGCCAAAGAGTTCTCAACAAATGTCCAGATGAAATGCCCTGGCCCTGATGACATTTGTTATGTCTCATATCAGAATGAGCTGCAAATGCCTGCCATTATGGGGCTCATTCAGAAAGATCTTTCTGAGCCTTACTCCATATATACCTATAGATATTTCATTCATAATTGGCCCCATTTGTGCTTTTTGGCAATGCATCAGGAACACTGTGTTGGTGCCATTGTGTGCAAGCTAGATGTTCATAAAAAACTTATCTCCCGTGGATACATAGCAATGCTGACTGTGGATGAGGCATACAGGAAACAGAAGATTGGTACCAGCCTTGTCCTGAATGCCATTCAGGCTATGATTTCTCATAAAGCAGATGAGGTTGTGCTTGAGACAGAAATCACCAACAAGCCTGCACTTAGGCTTTATGAAAATTTGGGTTTTGTACGAGATAAACGACTTTTTCGGTACTATCTGAATGGGGTTGATGCCTTAAGACTGAAACTCTGGCTCAAATGATCCAATAGGTGTCAGTTTAGAGAATAAAGGAATTGTAATCCTGTTGCTAAAGAATTATTGTCATCCCTGCTTGCTATTGTATCATTTCCTCTGGGGATTCATCCATCACAACTGCATGGAGTGAAGGTCATCATCTCAGAATAAATCCTTCCCTTATTGTCTGTCATGTATGACATACCATAGAGACAGTGAGTAATGCATCACATATGTACTCTTGAAGCTTCAGGACTGAATACATATAGGAGATTGGAATCAAGAGGTGTGTTCAAAAAGTTATTGAAACTAGTATTTTATTTACAGCATACATGGCATTTCCAAAATGTTAATACTGTAATCCTTCAAATTATTCACCCTATGATTGCAGTATTATACAATAATTTTTTTAACATTCCTCATATTAACATTCAGGTTTAGATGAAGACTGCAATGGGATGACTCCAAGGCCAACATAGGCTGCATGTGTATTTGTAACCATTTTACATCAAAATATGACCCAGTAATTTTGGTTTTAATCAAGTTCAGAAAATATGAACATAAAGAAAGAAAATAATGCTGTCCATTTTTTGCTTTTTTTTGCAGGCCTCCTAGTTTGAAAGGAAGGAAGCTGCTTTTAGTTCTGTCTTCAGTCTTTCTATCTCATTTTTATTGTCCAATGATAATGTAAAAAAAATTGAAATCGCTGAATATTGGCATATAATTAGAACAAGAAATATGCTGCTAATTTGAGGTAAAATTTATGCAAAAAATATTAGGAATGTACAATTTTGAAATTGCTCACAGCATAAAGGGCATGAGCATCTCCCAGCCTTCTTGCATTTTGACCTCAAGGTGCATGCACAGCATTCTGTCAGGGTCAAGTTGTTGCCACCACTCAGGCCACAAGGAAGGGGGAAAACATAATGCCTGCTCTTCTCTTGATAATAGAGGATTAGCAAAGACTCCCTATGCCTTGTTTCACTTATTATACCTCTCCCAACTTTTAAGGGGGGGGGGGGGGGGGAAAGGGACAGCTGCGCCTCTGTTAGCATGTCTTTATGTCCAAAACTGTCAGTTCCCTCAGTAGTGGACATCCATTATTTGCTAACTGTGAGAGGGGCAGTACGCTACAACAGACATGAACTTGTGCAATGCTGTGTCATAATCTTCTGTCTTTCAATCATTACTTACCTCTCATGCACTCCTCCTGTTCCCAACAGCATGTGAAGGAGGTCTGCTGGGGTAATGCCATCCAAATTCGGACACTATCTCATATCGTTACGAAACCAATCATTGGTGAACTCTCCCTCCAAAACAGTTCTTGCAAGAGCTGTTTCTGAGGGTGATCTCGTAAACGCTTTGTTTTATCACAATTTATTCTATGATGTCCAAACTTATATGGTTTTACCCTACTGCACTGGACTTGGTCCAGTTGTTAATATATCATCTTCGAGAAACGAACAATTAATCTCCCAAGTACTTGTTCAGTAAGACCAGTGGTGAAATAGGCCTGCTCCTAACATCAATTGTGCATCTATACTCCCCTTTATTCTCCCTTTTTTCAAAATTGTTATTGGTGTCAAATCATCAAGCTGCTGGTAAAGGGGTATCTGCTCCAAAAATACCTCACTATATTGATACCCAGTGTTGGGCGGTAACGAAATAAAAGTAAAGCGTTACAGTAACTAATTACTTTTTTCAGTAACTTTTGAGGTAACGAGTTACTTTTCAGGGGAGGGTAACGGAACCGGTAACTAGTTCCTTTTTCATGGGAAAAGTATGTGGCGTTACTTTAACGCGTTCCTTTTCTGGATGATTTACTAAATTAGCTGAAAACAACCAGCGCTTCATGGCCACATGCATCCTAATTGATGCAATATTGGGAGGAAAGACGGGGACATGAAATTGTCTTGAGAAAACATGGTTTATTCAGTGCAGGTTTCTTGGCTGTACCTGCAAACATATTTCGATGTGCAGGTCAGAAACGAATACAGAGTTCCATCGATGCAGTGGCGTATTTTACGGGG